>JAODTR010021556.1:0-24422 GCA_025399935.1 Amblyopsis rosae
GTTTGGGGTCCCTTGCTGAAGCTGCTGCCACCGCGACCCGACTCCGGATAAGCGGATGAAGATGGATGGATGGATGGCTTCATTTCGCAGCGCTGCGTTGCTGTGTAGTGCTGCCCGGGATCCATTCCTCCTGGCTGTACAGCTCTAGGCCCTCCCCCCCTATGCCACAGCAGATGAAAACTGTTTACACTTCACTCTCTACACCTGGATGAGGGCCAAGGCAAACCTGGAACACACCGGAGCGCACTACGAGGAACAACCCTCAGATTCCAAGATTTGGGATGATTCGTGTCTTGGACCTGACACTAGTTATTTATATATCTTGAATAAAGTCTACAAGAGGGACATGTATACACACCGAACACTAACTAAACGTTACACTGGAATGTTTAATTCTAGAGTATTGCAGCTCAGCTGTGTCAGAAAGGTATAATTCAATGTTTTGGGTCGTTTGGCTATTTCCGACTAGCCTGGTGTAATCATATTCACTTTGTGATGAAGGTCTGGCAACGCTCTTTTGGGAAATGTTAATAGTTGTTTACTCCAACTGGGCGTAGAGCTTTGGTTAATTAGAGCAGAGTTAAACCAATTGGCATGCTACAACTGTTATGATCGCCTCATCTAGCTCTACCACCATTTCAAAACACGTTTGACTTGACGACCTCACTAACCCACCCTGATTGGTCCGCCAGCAGGGTGGCTGTGAAAACACTAATGCAAACATGGTTTCCAGACTGTAATCGCAGCGAAAACGAATGTAGCTGAGAGCTAAAGTCTAGCAGAGCCAGGCTAATTTCCGACACTCTCCACTTGTGAATGATTAAAGCCTCTAACTTTGTGCGTTTACACTACAGGGTGGAAGTGGTCGAGTGAACAGCAAAACTCACACTGGAACGCTGTTCACGTTGCTTATAAAAGATCATATCTGTGTCAAGACATCATATTTGGGCCACTCTAACCCTGTAATGTAGCTGTAGAAATGATCGTAGTAGAAGCTTCGGGGTGTTGCGTACTGTACGTCACGCAACCCATTCAGGATATCATAGCAAGCTAGCGCTTTAACTTCACACCAGTCCTGCTCGCCGTGTCAGTTCCCATGCATCTCTGCCTCGTGTAAACACATTTACAATTCCTGAGATATTCCGCAAGCATGATGTAAGTATATGACAGAGAAATACCCCATTCCTATTCATCTGCTGCTGGCAGAAACCCTCATACTCTATCAATGAAAAGGATGGGAGCAGTGGGACAAGACATGTGCTTTACTGTAAAACAAACACTCGGTTCTTAGGAGGGAGGCTTACAGTAGCAACGTAACATACTGTACTGTTGCGCCATCAGACAACATAATCCAATGTTCAGCATGATCTGAGATTGGGCTACGGTGTGAAACATGGTAAAGGATGACACTGTCAAAGTTAGTGAGTAAAGTGTATTTCCCTATTGATTGGGGCACCCCTAAAAGCATTAGATAATGATGATTTGCAATACAACTAATATAAGAGATAACATTTGCTTTCATCAAGCAGGCCATGCATAATCAGAGCCGGTCTGTATGAGAAGACTAGCTATGTGTGTTACTGGTAGATTTGGGTTTTTTGGGGACAGACATAGAAATAGACAAATGTATATTTACACATTGTGTAATGCCTTATATATAGCAGAACATGTTGTAAATAGAGTCAGACCTGCCTCTATAAAAACATGAAGGATAACATGGAGGGGCGGGGAGCGACAAAACGCACTGGACAGTCTCAGAGCCATGCGAATGGCGCATCGCCTTCCTCACACCTGCACGACTGGCCTGGCCTATTAACTGCCCCTGCGGCCATTTTTGCTGCCTTCTCTGTTGACAGCGACAACAAAATACATTTAAATGTATGATGCGATGGGTTGAAATGAAATGAGGGGAATGCTAGAGAGAGAGGGAGAGAGAGAGAGAGAGAGAGGGAGTGAGTGAGTAAGAGAGATACATATATAGAGAGAGAGAGAAAGAGAGAGAGTGCAGTGACAGGTACTGTATATTGAATACCAATAAGAAGCACATGGCTTATTCTAGCACACGCAGATCATTGTCAATGCACAAGCAGTAGCTCAATCAGTTGGGCCCTGGCAGATGAAGAGGGAGCATTAGCTATAATGCCACATTAGCAAGTCAAGGGATTGAATGGGGATGGGGGAGGGGGGAGGGGTGGGGGGTGGGGGGTGTAGTATGGAGAGGGCTAGGGGAAAACGGAAAAGATAGGCAACCGAAATAGGATACGGGTTGTGGAAGGGGTAGATAGAAATAGGTATGGGGTCTAGGGACCAAATGCATGTGAGGACAATGGGTTCTGTTTGGAGAAGTGTAAAAAAGAAAACATACAGTAATACAATTATTTCATGCAAGAAAAACATCCTCTGTGTGAATGGCTTCGTAGTGCACCACTGATGGAAGTGATTCCTGCACAGGGATTATGCTCTTTTCATCGTAAAGCCCCATCTGGTCGACTAGCAAGACCGCGTCTGTCCGGAGCCGCACGCCCTTTAATGTGCCAGCTTTGGTTGCACATCAATCCCGGCCCACTGCAGCTGTGCCGGGGAAAAAGACACACACACACACACACACACACACACACACACACACACACACACACTGCAATGCACAATGAAGACACAATAAAATGCTTATAAATTGCCCATTGAAATTACCCACTCACTCACTGCCAAGGAATTTGAAAGAAAAGAGCAAATGGCAAGAAACAGGAAGAGTGATACAAAAACATTCACAACATCCAAAGACACTGACGCAAACATATGCACCGGACCCCCTCCCCTTTCACGATTCACGATCCAATTACTACAGCGAAGGCAGGATTACACTTTTAGAGGTGCTATCTGTATTTTAGCCACATATGATATTGCATTTCACACATCAACTTAGAGGATAGGATTCCCTTTCTACTACTTTCTACAAACCTTTCTCTTGTCTAAATTGGCTAGGGAAAGCTGTTCTTCATCGCCGCGCCACATAGGAATCATCAATACAAGAAAGGGCTCCAAATGTTATCTCATGATCTGCCTATTCCAACGCATCCCCAGATCATTATGACATGAACAAAGGGCATAATATTAAGAGTTGAAAAGAAAAAGGTAAATGTAACTCAATGGAGTTAAAAAAGTATTTTGATTCGTTTGGAGAAAGAAAAAAAACGGTTTGAATTTGTTTGACCAAATCTGGCTCAAGAAATGATGTAGAGGCACAGATACTCGCTCCTTTGTTTTAAATTAATGAACAATAGAGAAAGAAAGAATGATTTATATATATATATATATATATATATATAGAGAGAGAGAGAGAGAGAGAGAGGGAGAGAGAGGCTATATTGTGCAGTTCACAAATTGATGGGCCTCAGCTGTTCTCCGAAACTTCAGCCCCAAGGTGCTGTTTGTCCGTTTGTCTGTCTCCCGCTGTATTGTTGTGTTTCTATCAACGACTTTGAGTTGTTCCTGGACAGCCCAAATGACAGTGCTGCTGGCAAGAAGGGTAGCTGACAGGAGTCGAGAGAATGAAAGCGGTACAGATCCCCCCCCCTCCTCAACCGTCAGCCGATCTGGACAGCCCCAGGGAGATCAAACCTGTTTGTAATCCTGCTTTCCCTCCTCATGTCTGTGTGTTTACAACCTGACCACATCATAACTGCACCCTCTCTCAGAGCTCCGTCTGTGGTCCACGTCTCTCTCTATTAAATAAGTTGCTGCATGGGAGGAGATGGGGGGAGCTGTAATGGAACACGTTCTTTGTCCTTGGCTGACAGCCTATCGGAAAGAGTGTTGGACAGCCGCACCGTTTTCTACGCATTATGCTGACAGGTGACGGGCAATTAGCTTGCACCAACTCCCTCACTAGCGTCCATCTTTCCATCTTGTTGTGTTTTAAAACTGGCTGTCCAATCACACGTTGGGTACAGTGATGTATCATTGTTATATACACTCTAGTGTGCCTGGTTTCTTATTAGGAGCCATGCATGCCGTTACTGTAAACAGTGACAGTATAAGAAGGGCTCTATTTTGTTCCCCATGCTAAAGTTATTTTTCAAACAACGTCATTTGCGGAAAGGGGACCCCCGAATCACAGGCCTTGGAGCTCCGGGGTGGTAAGTTGGCGAGAGGGGGAATGTCCTTTGGGTTGCAGCACGGGAGGTTCTTGAATGCAAACCGCATGGCGTTTAATGGAGCGACCTCTGGGTGGTCCAATCAACCTAAAGATGACATTTTACTGACACATGTGTCTCTGGAAATTGATGAAAGATCAGTGTATTTCCCTTAGCTTTTAGCATGTCGATGATTTATAAAGACGACAGTAGCGGTTGATTACATGAAGTACAAAAATGTCAACCCAGCTGGTTGCCCAGGGTTATCGTGGGGTCTTGGGGTTGGATTTAGTAACTTCTTTTTGACTTTGTAAGACCAGCTTATATAGATATTTGTAAGCTGGAACACAATCAACCAACAACCATCTAAACCGCTGGGCACATTTTTATAAGTGGAACTACATCAGCACATCCACAACATAAGACATACTCTAACTAAAACACAGTGACTTTTTATGCTTGACCTAGAAACAACCTCAACTGTCATCAGTTGCCTGGTTTCAGTATCTGTTACAGCCATAGAGCGTTTGTATTGTGCAAGACTGTAATGTCAATCCAAGTATGACACATCCGATATGATACACTACATGTAATATCTATTTGCACACACTGCAAGAAGTGATGATTTGGGGATTGATCAACACACAGTATCACACAGTTGGGTTCAAGGCAAGTAAGTATGTGTCACTTGTATACTATTGCCGTGCTTCCAGCCGTGCCCTGGCTTTTTTTCTGTTTCTTATTGTTTCTTTGTGGTTCCCCGGTCTTCTGTCACCACCCTTGTGTTGATTGTGTATTGCTTTCCTTATTATGCCCTGTCCAATGATGTGTCTTGTTTTCCTGTATTTAGTCTTTTTGCGTTTTCTTGTGTTTGTCGGTTCGTTCACTGATGTTCAGTTATACGTGTTCCTGTTTGTTCCGTGTTTTGTTTAATTAAACCCCTGGTATTCTACCCTGTCGTGCGTAACAAATATATATGGTAAGTGACAAACACAGCTACTGTAAGAAATATAGGCTACTAATGATGTGCAATTAATATGATTTTTGATTGAGATGATCAGTTTAATAAGAAAAGCTGAGGGCATGGTCAAGCAGGGTTATTGGATACATGCACCATCTCCCTCACCACATTTGACCTTCAGTCAGCCATTGTTAGTAGTCCTCATCACAAGAACAGCAATCATTGCACTTCAGCATGTTTCCGTGGTAAAAAACCCTTTCACTCAACCCTCTCATCACATCTGAATACAAACCCTTCACATCAACAGTGATTCACTGCCATTGCAACAGTCTGATGTCATTGTCCACAAACTCTCCAGAACATTTGTGGTAATGGGGAATATCCTCGGGTCGGGAGTGACCATGAATGAGCAATTTTGAAGTGGATTAATTGGTTTAATATTATAATAGTGAGCTGGGATATTTTGAAGCCACATCTGGTAAGAAACTTAAATGAAAGATCAGAGGCATGCATGCATATGCAGCCACTGATCTTAAGAGACCGTAGACACAATAAAGGATACACATAAAGTGTAAAACCATATCCAAACATGGACATCAACCAAGCTTTGACGACAACACTCTTTCTCAATAAGTTTGTCCTTAAATTACCCCTGAAGTTGTTTCAAAATAAATTACAAAATGCAGCATCCATGGAAAATCAAAACAAACTACTGTATGTTTGTATTTTAAAATACTAAAGAAAATACTAGAAATCATGAAATCGCTTCAGAAAGCTATCAATCGGCCTATTTGATCTAGCCATAACCCTTCACCTGTAAACTGACTCAGTTTGTTAAAGGTATAGTCAGTCATTCTAGAGAAAACTTGTTGATATTTAAGCTTGATCAAAACAAAAACACCTCTACCTTCAATGGTGCTCTCAGCCAAGCAAACTAAAAGGAAGTGGGGAGGGGCTTCCTAGATTATCTTTTAATTTTGTTGTCCTGTTTGTCCCACTGACTATGACCTTTAGTGGACAACGTTTGAGAGCACAGCTTTTCTGTGCTTGACAAATCTCACATACAGAATGCAACCAGTTAAAGGCAAGGTAGGTGATTGTAAGTTATTATAGATTTAGTTAAATTCAGCAAATATCTCCTCACAGTCCACCAATTGTCCGTTCTGCATATATGCTGAAAAGAAATCCTGTGTATCTACATCCACCTGACTATTGCTATAGTCTGGAAACTGTGATCACTTCAGCATTCACACAGCCATCCTGGATGATCGACTAATCAGTTACCAGTGGGGGTGGCTAAATGCAATGACATTGATGCTATGCATTGTCTACCGTTTAAAATGGTGATAGAGCTAGATGAATGATACAAACTGTTGTAGCAACACTGATTGGTTAAAGGTTTTCCATAAGTTTCTAAATGAACCAGAGGCGTCTAGGCACAGTAGGATGCGACGACTGCAAACATTCCCTAATGGAGCGTGTCCAGACCCTGTTCACCAAGTGGATTTTGGGTCTGGTTACACCAGGCTACCAATCAGAGGCTGCACCAAGGAAACGTCTCACAGAAAGTATTTTTTAGTATTTTTAAAAGAAAAAATACAAAACATTGAAGTATTTTGATACAAAATATAAATCAGTTTTAAGTACAAATTACTGTATAAAATATTGTGTATTTTAAATACATATATCAAATACCATCCATCCATCTTCACCCGTTTATCCAGAGTTGGGTCAAGGATACAAATACATGTATATCATAATTACTGCCCATCCCTGGATATGCCAAGGTTAAATCAAGGTTTGTTGTTTATTTTAAAGTTTTACTTGAATGGAACTGATTGCTATGTTTCAACAAAAAACAAAAGCCTATTAATCTACTTAGTGTAGAGAGGCTTTTGTCGACTTTTTAACCCTGAGTACAAATGTTGCTTTGGCTCAAATCAAATTGGAGGTTTCTAAATACATAGTTTTGTCTAGGAGTGGAGTTCAGACTGTGCCCTTTTGAATTAGTAATAGAGTGTGCTAACAATTTAGAACATGAAAGTGTTAGATATCACTCAAACCCTTGCATTACTGAATAAAGGGCATCTACAACACTATATCTCAAAATCATTGTGCTTTAGTACTGCAGGTTAATTCATATTAGTAATAACACTCATATTCAAAGACATATTCATATATATATTCATAGATGGTGTCTATGAACCTATGCAAACATGTCTAAAATCTAAAAGATAGGTTACCATGAATTATTACAGAAAGACATTAACCTATTATGTTCTATCAATATGGAAATCCTCAATGCAAGAATGTTTACATGAACCTTTAAGTTATACACAGCTGCAATGCATTATTAGACTAGCTCTTTTGTTTTCTATTTTTACTGATGTTGAACTGTACAAAACCCAAATACTACTTTAATTGTGATTTGTAATTGTGCACTTATGGACTTTTTACACTGTGATCCTACATTCTGGGCTTATCCTCTCAGTATGAAGCCGCTATTGTCCGTGTGTTTAACAGAACATTGCAGAATAAAAGATGCCGTTATCCAGCCAGGACCTCATAAAAGGTGGTTCTGCCATGCTGCCAACCTAGATTACATTTCAAATGTTTGAAGAGTCAAACACGTCCACCATTGGGGGCCAGTCTGTCAAATGGCTTCCCACAGAGTCCCCATGATAGAGGGATTGAGGGTGAGCAAGGGAAGGGGTTGGTCATGATTTTTTGCTCAATAGACCAGCTAATAAATAGAATGGCAAAACTTGATTATCTTATGACCAGACTGAAACCAAACAAAAGTCTGATATTGATTGTAGACAGCTGTGCTTTGATAAGCATAAAAAGGGGCTTACGAGCCTGGTGAACGTAATGGATACCTGCAGTGCTTGGAAAAAACAGAGGGCACCCCCACCCAGTCTTCCATGTTTGACTGGACTAAATACAGCCCCCTTTGCTACAAGCTTTCCTTTTAGCCAGCCAAAAACAAAATGGATAGAAAAGTGCAACTTGGGGTTTGGAATAAAAGGCCTGGCTCAAAAGTAACACTGCCCGAGTTTTAGTTCACTTTCGCTAACTGCAGTTTTCTGCATGTTAACCTTTTCACGTTACACAACCAAAATTACATTTTTTACCCAATAATATGCCAAGGACATTTTACTTAATGTTCATACAAGACAATTCCAAATGTATGTTCTTGGGGTGTAAAGTATTAGCAAAACCACCTGCAGGAGTATTAATTTTGGTTAAGCGTACCTAATGCTGTACCATTGCTGCAAATATCAACAACCTTAAATGGTAATAGAGGACATTACAGTATTATGTCTCTGTTAAATAACTTCATGCCAACTATGAAAATAAACATTTTAAATTGTACCGATGCCGGCAATGAATCATTGCAGTAACCACATCAGACACGATGGAGACCCCCTACCTGGTAGTCCTTCGTCCCACGACCCCTGCTGTTAGTGTTTTGTCGAACCATGGCGGCCCATTGACAACCTCCCCCGGATTGCCTATTTCCAGTTGGTGGTCCAGGATTTCGAGATGTCCTTTCTCGGTATTGTGCAACTGGAATAGGTGCATCCTCCCTGTTCACGCTGCGGTTGTAGCTCCGCGATCTGATTGGACGACGCTGAGCGAGACTTCATCATCAGAACATCCCCTGTCGTCATGACAACTTGCCAATATCCCAATAGGGGTGTGTTTTCTGGGGGGTTGGGGGTGAGTCGCACTTTTTTCGTCCGTGTGAAATGCTGGATTTTACATCATCGTTACCTCATTAGTTTCCCAGTTCTCATCTCTAGCAGGCTAAGATAATCCGTCAAGTTTGTTACTGTGACGGTGTACAGGCCAATCTTGTTAGTATTTCTGGATCGGTTACCAGCTGCCCCATCAGGATCTCTTCATTTAGTTCCTCGCACCACAGGATGCCAAAGGCTTAAAACATCGACCATGACTCAAGATTCAAATGACAAGCTAACACACAATCCAAACTCAGTTTACTATGCTGTAATTTGTTTAGCTACTGATGATCATTTTCACCTTCTTTCAACAAATTTGCACATTTGATGTTCCACAGAATCATAAAAAATTCTTTCATAAATCCCCAAAAAGGCTTTTCATCTCACCTCCCCATGAACACAATTTAGTTTTTTTCTTCTAGACTATAAAAGACTGTGCTAACAAAGCACATTTTCCTAGATCCCACAACGCCAAGCTGGAACCGAGCAAGAGAAAAAAAAAAAAAACATATTTTTAAAAAAGCAAGAGAGAAAGGGGAGAAGAAGAAAGGAGAACGCAAAAGCTGGTGCATTGTATCGTTGACAACCACGCTATCCATGGCACTAACAGATGAATGTTCGGCTGGTGAGACACCTGCTGTGCTGCTAGCATGCTAGCCAGCGATAGCACAGAGAAGAGGGCTGGTTCCCAGGGTTCTTTTCCCAGTTACCTCCCGTGGAGCTGGAAACGATGACCTTGGCCGCTGCTGGAGCTCGGCTCCCCTGCTAGGACTGAATGGCGAGCCGGGACAGAGGGCCCTTGCTTTGATTGCTAATCCGCCCAACATTGTGCGCCACACGGCACCGTACCTGGCCAGCGGCTGAGTTGGGACCACTGAATGCAGGTGATGAACGGGCGTAGCTGCAGGACGCCAGGCACCCCGGGTAGCCCAGGCACCCCGGGTAGCAGAGGAGCTCCGCAGACCCGCAAAGCTGCTTAAAAAAAAAAGAAAAGAGAGAAAAAAAAAGAAAAGGTCCAATGTGTTTCTTCTCCGCTGGGTGACTTTCTCAATAAAAAGTGACACCCCACATTTGCTGAGTCACTTACTATCAGGTTTCTGCTGAATGTAAACACATTCTCCAGCCTCAGAGAAAGATAATATATTGCAACACTAGCAACATGAACGTTATAGATATAACAGTAAAACTTTACTTCATACCGCAAAACAAAGCCAACAACTAGGGAAAAAACCATGCTGCTAACGAGCTAACAGCTAGAGGTTGGGGGCAATGCATCATCTTCTTAAAGTGGTAGCATGTTTTCTTCCCGCATCACCGCTGCCAAGCTATGTTAAAGCATGAAGTGCACTTGTGTCAAACGAGATTCAAACCATTTCGATGTTGATTACAGCATACAAGATACAAGATATACGATACGCAAATTCCAATCGACACACATAAAGATCGGCAAATGGCCCATACAACGTTTGCTAAAAACTTCTCATTCTCAACCAATGAAAGACATTTACCATGAAAAACCAGGAGCCACTTATACAACTACACTGCTTCAGTTCCGGACGATGGCGGTAATATGTGATTCTGCCTACTCAGATTTCGCTCAGTGGCACAGAATGCAAATCCCTTTCCAAATACTTTGTCAGTGTTTGCAATAAAAAAGAAACACAGTCAACGCAATGAACGTAAAAAATGAAAACACAAACCATCCCGTTGTGACGTCAGCAGCACGTTGAAGACAATCTGCTGGGTGCCAGATTCTAAAGGGGACCGGAGCTGAATTCAATGCCTCCTGTCAGGGAGGCTTGATGTGCAACGACTGGTGCCGGTTGGTAAACGCAGATGGGATGAGGTGGGATCCGTCAGCGTGGATTGGGTGTCTGCAACAACTTAGTAATGTCAGTTCAAGGTCAAGGTTTAATGATTAAAATTGATATTCCTCACCACAAATCCATATTAATATGCAATGTTTCAATGCATAGTATGCCAATGCCTTCTAAAGGACAGCCTATTGCATTGAACTGTTTGTTGTGTGTGCATGTGCGTGCGTATCGTAACATTACAATGACAATGTTAGGAAAAAGAAATGCTATTTGGACAATTTCCTCACTTACGTGTATGAATAGGAGAGTATAATTTCTCAGACGGAACAAATATGTAATAATATTATGTAAACGTTATACTGTAGTGTATAAAGCAAGGACACATTTCTGATTAGACTTTGATGCATTTCTATCATTTTGATTTTGACCACCCACCACGCACAAGATCGGATGCTTTTGAGTTTCAGCAGATTCTCCCCCGCATCGTACTAACCCGCCCCCTTGCTTTCTTTACTGTCTTCCTGGAGGCAAAGGGTAAAATAAGACTTCAAAGTGACTCCAAAATAGTCCTGACACAAACTCATTTCCTCATGTTACAAGAAGGGAGTCTGGCAGGCTCGCTATGGCTACTATGCCGAGTCTGGAATCTCGCCCTGGTCTACCGCACGACATTTTGACAGAGCGATTATGGACAGTCCAACGTTGACTTAAAAGGAACCAGACGGGGGTAGAATATGGCCTATCTGTGGGGTCACGCTGGGCTCAGATGAGAAGAGGAAATGGGAGAGCTCATTTAGGGCATGCTATTAAGCATAAAGGACCACGCATTACTATAACTCATGTGCATGCTTAATTTTGATGTCCGAATCATATTTATAGTATATAAATTGGTACTTTTTAAATTAGAAAAGCATAAGATATGTCAATAAGCCTTTGCAAATCAAATGATATGATACATTATTCATAGAAATAGAAGCTAGACTGTAAAGTGGCAAAATGTCATACAGGATAAATGTAAAATAGTCAACATTAAAACTGAAAGTTCTCACTTGGGCATAATTATGGCCAAGTGTGTTACCATCAATATACCAACATATTTTAAAACATTATGAAGATCAATAACATTTTAGGCTTTAAAAAATGTTTTTGGGCCAACATTAACATGTCAGCTAATGTCATACGGGATAACGAGCAATCTGGAGCAATTGTATGCTGTATTTTATTTAGATAAGTCATTAAACAGGAAGGTACATCATTAAGAAGTTCTTGAGGACCCCCAAGATATGGTGAAAGGATAGTTAGTCTCTCTTAAAATGTGTTATCTTTAGCCTTTTCACTCCAGTATGACTGTATGTCTGAGTCATGCTGGACAACACATAAAAAGCATTTATAATGTAGTATTTCTCAAAATAAAATAAAAAACATAAATTTGATATGAAATTCCATGTTTAGTAGTTCAACATGTTAAACAAGTACAGTTTATAAATTTTGAGGAAAATGACCCATTAAATAGGGAGGAGTTTCTTGCATAAAGGAAAGCAAGATATTACTAATCAAATAAATAGCAGCCAAGTGCAGCTCAGAGAATAGAAACTTGAGCTGTGGCTGACCAAGCCACGAAACACTATCATAGCCTAGGCAATGCACTTCCAGTAAGGTGGGGGTCGGGCTTCTGATGAAGCATCCTATATTACTGAAGAGAGAGGTGCATTATTTTTAATGTTAAATTGAAATATCAACAATATTGTTATTTCATCACATATTCCACCTTTAAGTATATACTGTATAAATGTTGTTTAGGCTAGTTAAAGATTGCCTCAAATTTCCACGATTAATCTAATATACATGCCATATCGAGTAATGATTTTAGTCAGGTCAGATAATACTGATTCTCTGTAGTAAAAATTAAAAATGTATTTGAATACAGTATAGATTACAACAGTGATGTTGTGCAATGTATTATATATAATTTTCAGGCATTTTTTTGTTTTAATCACTTCTCTGCTACAGTATACGTTTTAGGTGAGGCAATTTAATAAATGGGCCTTTGTTTATACAAATTAATCATTGTAAATGTTACATTTTCTGAGCACTAAATACTTAATATACAAAGTAAGATTTTATTAATAAATAAGTACCATTCTAATGAAGTAAGGAACAACTTTAATTAAAATGTTCCACCTATTATAAAATATTTCCAACCTAAAATCCTTATTTGACATTGACCCTCACAGGTATCCAAGCATTTCTAGCAAACAAGTATAATAATGCTGTTTAATAAAATGTTACAATTAATAATAAAATATTATCATTAAACATAATTTTCTTACATTTTATCTTACGATGTCTTGCTTCTAACAAGATACATTTCACACATATACACACATTCGAAAAATACTGTAATGTATGTTACATATAAATCTCACAACAGATCTCACTTTAACAACCTTAACTCTGTAGCTTTCGTACCTCACAATTATTAAGTCCTCACACCGATGTTTGTCTAAAACGTATACAGTATGAGTTCAGACAGGCAGTGAGATTGTATTAATTAGTTCTTCAACCTTCAAAAGAAACAATTTTGCCCCAAACAATAGAATCGTTCTCTGCACATATTACATGGAATTATGTACGTTGATACATATAAATCTTTAGAGAGTAATGAGTTAAGATTATTAATCAAGATAATGATGCATGCATCAGATAAGGTCAGGATGTTATATAGCTCATATAAAGAATGAATAATATGGATGAGCTGTGACTAATTTGTGGGATAATAATTGGAACAACTCTCAAATTCGTTAGTAAATGGATCCTACGCTGTGAATGCACGCACGCTCGCGCGCGCACACACATTTATTCCACAAAAATACTATTTGCTGGATTTTAAAATTCAGCAGTGCCAGTTCAATTAAAAATGTAGCAGTTAAACAAATAAAGAATGTAAAGTGAATGAATGTGCAAGATTCATTAGAATATCACTGAAAACTCAGCAGGGAAAACTGAATCTCTTTATCACTCCACACTAAATATAGATCGGTCTACTGTGAAAGCTATTGATTTGTCTTTTTTCTTTCTTTTCTTTTTTTTTTTTGCTGGAGGACAAAATAGATTTTTTCTGTTTTCCACCGGCAGAGGAACAGGAAAAACGACTCCAAACCGATGTGCCGATACCAGATATGATCTGGTGTCTGGAGGCACCTGGCAGCCAAGGACATGCCTAGGAATGCTGTGAAGTTGGGAACAGCACAAACCTGTTGAGCCACTCTTCCTCCCCTCCATAACAGACTCTAGCAGGACGGCTTGGCTTGTTTCTCGCACACAAGGGGTTTTGATCTTTCTGCATCGACATCCGCTTCCCCCATCTACAAAGGCCATGAAAGAGAATGCGTAATTCATCTATCAGTATGTGTGTGTCCGTGTTAAGCTTGACCTATTTCTGCAGTGCTGACACCGTGTTGGTATTTCAGTCTGAACATATACGGAGGCACAGTGGCAAGCAGTGATCCGGACGCATTGAGACTCCATACTTTAACAGTGTAATAGACGGTTATGTTGCGTATAGTAACATTATTTTACCGTAAAAAAGACCTGAGCATGATAATGTAGCACATAGTACAACTACATTAGATATGGATAATTAAAAGTCCTTACAAAGACAGACGAGACCCTTAGCAGAATCGACAGTATAATGTACATATGTGCATACTGTATGCAGAAACACAAACAGAGATGTGCCTATACTCTTCAGGATAAAGAAAAGTTTCTTAAAAGCTTTGATGTGAGACAGGAGATTGAGGGAAGTTCAAAGGGCATGTCAAGCAAGAGAGACAGACAGACAGATGCCACTGAAGACCAGCCAGGTACAGTACAAGGAGTGGCAGAAGAACATTAATAAGGACAATAAGGAGACTTAAGGATAAGTTATTTAAGTATATTGCACAGTAATCATAACTACTTTTGGGTGCACTGTTGCCTTAAGTGACTTGTGGATTTCATACAGCATATAGACATTTAAAGTAAAAATAGGAGTGATTTGTTTACCAGGTCGCAGTGTTTTCTTCATGACACTTTATTCAAAACAGGATGCTTTTTGAAATAATTACAAAAAGATGCTGCGGGGATGTTTGCAATTTCATTTGGCAATAGCAAAACAATACCTCTCTGTAGCCAGATGGAAGACATCATTGCACAGATTGCTTGAGGATGGAAAATTTGTCATCCCACATTTCTGTGCAGTTATCAGAGATCAGTGTACGTGATCGGGAACACACTCCAGCTTTCCAGTAGCCTTCCTCCACTTTTTGTTGTAAGAATGAGAATATTAGGATATCATGTGTATGTTTGTCATTGTGCTGTAGAATAAACAAATTCATGCATTTCACTGTTTGGCCACAGGGGGCACCACAAAAAGCAAAAACTAAGAACAGCTCCAATAAAGAGCTTCTCAAATACCCCCCTTCCCATTGGGAAGAGGTGCTGGGTGAGAACTGACACTCCACCATGTAACCCTCATTAAGCCGAGCTCAGAGGGAGAGTGGTTTAGATTCATGGCCATTCTCCCAAGCTCTACTCTTGGTGCATCTGAAAAGATCTCGTGATGGAAACAGCATGCTGCAGGATATTGAAGGCAGCTGCATCCCTATTGTTTGTGTTGTTGCCATCCTTCCTTTTCTCTCTCTCTCTCTCTCTCTCTCTCTCTCTCTCTGACTACTCACAGTTCTCAAACGGTTGTTCCAAACAACCGACGGACTTTTCATAAATTTGAGTTTGTTCGACAATATTGGATTCGTGTCATAAGAACAGAGCAGAATAGCATAACAATGATTTGTATGTAGTGAACATGACACTATTAAAAAAGACTAAAGGCATCAGAACATCAGAACAGGAATGATTGTCATGAAATTGACACGTACCGTATGTTCAAGTCCCAATTTACTGTGTGAATAATACGAACATGTACAGTACTGTAATATAGGATGGGGAATACAGAATAATGAAGCAGACGTACATTAAATCAGACTTGAGCCAAGATAAATATATAAACCTGTGTCGGCGTGTAACGTCACACGGTGGCTTGAAGGATAGCTACTTCATGTTGAAAAAGAAAGGAGCATTTCTATTCTTCCCTCGCCTGGATCGTCTCATTCCGCACAGCTCTCTGCTGTCAGCTGTTGGCCCAGCCATAGACCTGCGGCACGGGGCTTCACTGATGCTCCTGCCTGCTGCGTCAACAGCTGCCCACGCTGTCATTAGAAAGCCCCTCCAACCCAGCTACTTCCCGTCATGTCATTTCATCGCTCGCTGTCAGTGCAGCAGTCAAATGTTCTGGGTTGGCACGAACATCGTCTCTGAACATCACCATGTGCCACGTCAAATTCAGATGGACTCTAGTATACACCATACCGACAGGATTTTGGTGACTATTTCTGTGTGTTTATTTACAAAAAAAATAAAAGATATACAAAAAAAATAAAAAATAAAGCAAAAACAGGCAAGCAAAAGATATGGCAAGACTGTCACACCGGCTCCAGATGACTATTGTGTTTTGAACAAATATCTCAGGGTGACACAACACCATCCATCGAATGAAGATCGCTGTCAGTGTTTTTTTTTTCCTCAGAGTTGTTTTGGCTCTGACACCTACAGTTCTTGTTGTCACTGCTAAAGTAGACTGTGTGACTACCCAGTGAATTTGAAGAGGAAACAAAGAAGTCTTCCCAAATGACACCAGTCAAATAAACTGTCACGTTGCTACAATCTGCTCTGGAAAAGATAGGACATCAGTGAGTTTAAAGCTAACTCCTTTTCACATTTTACTGTGTTTTCTGCTATTGTTCTATCATGGCACACATCCCAGGTTTAAAAAGTGAATGCATTACTTGACAATGAGATTGACTATGACTGCTAGATTTGTTACATATACACAAAATATTTTCTACATGACATTGCCATTAGACTTTGATATGTGTATTGTAAGATCTGCAGAGCATCTCAAATATAATTGAGAAATCAAAAGCAGACTCAAGCATTTAGAGATGCCAACCTGATGCTAAACTAAATTATTTATAGCTAGCATGAACATCTGAAGTGGGTTTAAAAAAACAAATGTTTTTATGTATGTAACATTAATTTATATTGGGAATGTTAATCATTTGCTTGCTTCTTATGTGTGTACAGTATGCTCTACAAATGAAAACAGAATTAGAACAAATCCTTCAGCAATATACAAGAGAGTGAGGATTGTAAAATGTCATTCCAGTGATTCATAGCTTCAGAGGGAAGGGCCCAGTACTAAGGCGAAGGAAAGCGCACCCTTAGGCTTACAATTATAGCCCATAATCATAACTGTCCTATATTTCGCCTTGGTTACTATTTATCCTAATGATACACAACAACTCAGGAACGTATTGATGTGCTTCACCATGTAAACACATACTGTGGATCAACATTTTTGAGGACATGATATAAAGCTTCCCGCTCATTTCAGTGACGTTGGTCACAATGGATGGCCGTTTTTAAGAGCACCCTGTTCTATCCAAAGGGCTTTCCTTTTAACGCCTACTTTGTTTTTAATGCCAAACTGCCAAACAGCAGAAAACTAAAACAACAGGAAGTGAGAAGAGGCTGGACGAAATGCCAACGTTCAGGACCTCTCCTCATCATCTGTTTTTCTTTGTAATTTTGGTTTCTCTTATGTTTGACATCAAAGATCCTGAAATTGTTTTCCACAATGTTGTGTACTCTGTAATTATTAATCTGCCTTGCAAGACAATCGCCTTTGGGGCAAAGTCAGACACAAAAGGCCTCTCTCTGGATCGCTGATGTGGAATGACTAGGAAAGACTAGGAAAAATGCAAGGCAAAAATAGGAAGACTTGTGCAACGTTGCCACTGAAGTAACAAGTGAGCTTTCAGACAACAACTGTGAACATTGAAATGTAACTAGAAAGAGCAGCACAGCATATTGAAACACATTGATAGGCTTTGAACAAGAGGCTTTATTTACAGACCCTTTAAAAGCAGAATGTTCTTGCAACAGTGCCAGCAGAGATAATTGTGACACATTCAAATGTTTAAGACCTGAACTGATTTGTTACTTTTCAATCACCTGTAGATGTTGCACAGGTGATAACATGTATTAATGTAGTAGGAGAGATATACTGTCCAACCAACAGTTCCTGGTCCTTCTGCAGTACAGTTAGTCACTGTGTTGCAATAACACATTGAATTGTATTGTGTATTGTTACTTATGATGTTACTGATGGTTTTCATCACAGTCCATTGTTGGCAATCCACAGGGAGCAGTTTCGCCAGAGAGACTGGAATAACAGAGAGGGTTCAACACACGGCACTTCCGCATTCAATTTCTGGAAGGAGGCGGGGGACTTAATCATCTTAATATTGTTTATTCATTCTCTCTGGGGGTGTTAAGGGGTTTTGAGTATATATATAAGTGCCTATCAAGCTGAGGCCACAATAGTTCTTCTGCACAAATTGATGTGGGGTAAATTGACATTGTTTCAGCCTATGCATGGCTCTAACTGTGTGGGCGCTGCCTAGGTCAGCCTCTTCAGCAAAAAGGCTGATGGTGACACGGCCACTTTAGAAACCAGAAGCCTTCCATGTTTTGCCTCCACTGTAATGCATCACAGCGCTCCATCTTTGCTATGACTCAAATAACTTTGGCTGAGCAGAGCCCTGCTGCACGGAGGAGGGATAGCTGACATGGTGGTTACGCAGAGGTGCCGACAGTGAAATCCCATTAGCTGCCCTCCCACGGATGGCAACCTTACACCGATCTAAGGAGCCAGAGCAGGTGGGTGGCCTGTCCCTCTCACTGGCAGGAATAACCTGCTAGCGCACGCACGCACGCACACACAGCTTGGACAGTACTGACACATGGCTGATGTTCTGCTACGCTTGTCACTGATAGTGTGTATGTGTGTGTGTAGGGATAGCGGTTGAGGCAGGGGTAAGCCCACGATTTAATGTGATGGACAGTATAATACAGAGCTGTATTCAATTCACTTTCTTGTTTCTGCTATGCGACGTGGAGGTGGACAAAGACAGATAGAAATAAGAGCGCAACCAAAGCAACAGCCACAGAAGCGAACCAACCATTAAAAAAACAAAAAGGAGAAAAAAGGGGAATGCCAGCTTCAATGTGGCCACCGATTTAAAATGGTTTCTGGTCAGGGGAAGTGGCAGGAATGGATGCCCAAATTAGAGAGGCCCCTGTCGGAGCCTTAGAAAACTCTGTCATCGTCAGCACGCCGGCGTTCCTGCTATAGCAGGGACGTATGGGAGCGGGAGCCACCCTGGCGATGTTTTGGTTCAGACGAGGGCCCCGTGCATTCGTGGCGGATTTTCTGAGCCTCCAAAACCACAAGGCACTTGGGAAGACGGAGGCCACTGATCCATCGATCACTGCCGGGGTTGTTTGCTGTTTGCTGTCAAGCAGGCCTGGGAGGTCCCCTCGCCACAACACTGATGCATAATATTCCCAAAGGCACAGACCTCCTCTGCATGCTCCTCGCTGTGAAGAGCGCAGCTCAGAAAACCAAGATAATAATAGTCTTAAATATTGACAACCATGAACACTTTTGGGGGAAAAAAAGGCTTTGCCTTAGCGGTAATTAAGAGCAACAACTGTGCCATAACCATTGTTTGTATTTTATGCTGTCTATCTATATAATGCAGTACAACGCAGCGCAAACACAATATATTGCATGTTTTGCAAAACATCAAACTGCAACATGTTTAAGTACCACTGTCTTATGCAGAGTAGAAAGACATACTGTATAACATCTTTAAATAGTAATTGCACAGCTCAACATATTGTACGAGTGGGCGTGAAATGTACTGCATATGGAAACTGGTGGACTGAACCTTTACGGAAGTTGTGGGAATATGCCTTTATTTGAGAGCACTGTATATGGAGAAGGAAGGGATATTAGTCCAGTGTGAAACCATGCAGATGGTATGACATTCAAACCAAAGCCAGATCAAAGGAGAGAAACCAAGTGAGTGAGAGAGAGAGAGAGAGAGAGAGAGAGAGAGAAAACAAGTATACGACAGACAGCTTGAACAAGACCAAAAAAAAAATAAAAAATTAGATATTCTTCACCATCAAAACAGACTGCTCTCTTTCTTCTATCCTAGAGACTTCAGATGCCACTGCCAGCTCTATGAGGCTTTGTTTCAAGGTCCACATATATATAACCATGCAGACATTTGCCAAACGACAATAACATCTATAAACAAGAACCTACAACAACTGCTTCTCATTGTCCGCCTGGCGGCAAAGGTCGACGGTGTCAGCATTAAACATGTTGCCAGCGCAAAGCGACGAGACTGTTCACCGCAGACCTGGTAATGAACCAGATCTTCTGCCTGTTGTTTACAACTGAGGGGCCTTGATTCACATGAGTGAAAGAGAGTCATTGCAGGTAATAGTGATGGAGAGGGAGGGGACGGGGACGCGTAAAGGGTGCTTGTGTTATCTCCCTGTCCAGTGCATTACGAGATGTGCATTGTTCATTTCATGGCAAGTGTGCATACTGAATTAGATTATCGCTGGCTGTAGGCTGAGAAGGCGAGAGAGAGAGAGAGAGAGAAAGAGAGAGAGAGAGAGGGAGTGATAGAGAGAGAGAGAGAGAGAGAGAGAGAAAGGGGGGAAGCAGACAGGTTTTGCCATCCTCCAAATCCATTATTATTTGCACCATAAATCCCTCACATGGTCTTCCAGTGTATTTACTTTACGTATGCGTACTCCGTAGAAGGTTTTCTTACGGATTTAACATGCTGCCACTATGTCTCCAAAATAATTAATATCACAACACAAAATTTAAATGTACTATACAGACTTTTTACGAAGTGCAGCTAGTTTGTATTATTTTAGGTCTTTAAGGTTATTTGTTACAGATGCCACATGGGTGACTGAAGCCATTTTGTGGATTTTCCCGGCATCTGTTGATCCCCATGGACACTTCCTGACGCTTGTGTTCTATGAAAGATGAGATGTCAACAGACCACCGGGTAAGGATGGGATTCCTTTACCCTCGGGAAGCCAACAACTGGAGACGTCTAAAGGCCTAAACTTGGCTGGGGAGCCTGATGGATGGGGCTTGAGGGGTTAATACAGTTGTTTGGGGGACGCAACAAGGATGACCTCTCACTCCATGGCCTCCTTCAGTGGCAATGACTGCCCAGTTTCACAAATGGCTGGCCAGGCATTATCACATACAGTGTACTGAATCTGCAGAATAATCACTAAGATAGCAGTTTATGGAATATTTTCTGTGAGCAAGGTTAAAGGCACGATTAGTTATTCTTGCGAATGCTTGCTATCTTCCAGCTCAAATCAAAACAATATCCTTCCACAGCACCACCCCATACATTGAAGCACAAAACGTCGTCCTATGGCTTTGTTGTTTTGAATCGTGTTCGCCACTTTGTGTATGTTCCTATTTACGGAGCCAGGGCTGTGTAGAATACCAGATTATTTTTTAAGCACAAAGAGAATGGTAAAATATCAAAATGCGAGGAGATATTTGGTGAATTTGACAAAAAGTGTATAAGCTTACAATTAGCTTGCAATAGCTGACTATACATTCTCCAATCATATGAAATCCATACAGGCCATAAACATATTTGATCATAGTTTCCAGTTTTCAATAGAGAAGTGATTAAAACGCAGGAAATTATTTAACCATAATACAGTTTAGGAGTCTAAGGTGTAGAATAGTTCCACCCCTGCCTGTAAAATATGAACGTAAAACATTTACAGTTTAATATGTTGCAGAATCGCATGTTAAGAACATGTGTCTCAAAGCTTGTCTCCAAGGGCTAGCAGCTGTGATGATGATGCTCCACTGTCCCCATTTGTATAAGCACATACCATGGGGGTACAAAAGTAAGAGATCTTCCCCTTCTCTTTCCCCATCTGCACACAAGACATTGAAATAACAAAGGTTCTTATCTGAGCCAGGTAAAATGCTTAGACCCTGGAAGACACAGCAAATTAACTCTGATTACTCTCCCTCTCCCTCTCTCCCTCCCTCTCTCTCCCTCTCTCTCTCTCTCCTTTTTATTGCTGTCCTGAGGGGAACACGCAGTGGGCCACATATTTGTGTTGCTGTGTGCCCACTTTATACCTCGCTCCCCTGTTGCGAGAGACTATGGAGTGAGAGGTCATGCTGGAATGCCTATAATGCACTGTGGAAACTGTGACTGCTTTTGATTTAAATGGTTTCAGATGCGTCTTTTCAGAGCGGTGAGAAACAACTGCAGCAGCTATTGATATATGCTAAAAGGCCATGCAGGTTAGGCATTGGCAAGTACATGTGCATGAACAGATGGACAAACAAGAACAATAACATAGTATAAAGCCATATAAAGACAGTATTATTTTTATATATATTAAAAATGCAAGCAATTATGTACATTTATTGCACATGGTCCATCCCCCTTGGGGACTCAAACCCCAATCTCCCACGTAGAGAGCGGCCGCTCTACAAGGCAGGCTAAAAACCCACAGGCGCTAACCTGTGTCACGAGAGTGTCCTATGAGGTGTCGGAGAGTGAGGATTAATTAACTTCACTGTGCAGCTACCTGCTGGCCACTGTTACACAAGCATGCATCTGCCTTCCTGATGAACTTCCCAGTGCACAGTAAAGTGTGGTTCCTATAGGCCACACAAAGACCCACTGGGCTTCTCTGGTTCCACTTGGGCACAGGGTTCACTCTCCTTCTGTGTCAAAGGCTTTCTTTCTGTTTGGCCTGACCCACCGTGAGAGATGTGAATGACCGGTCGGTGTGTGTGTGTGTGCGTGCGTGCGTGTGTGCGCACGCGTGCGTGTGTGTGTGTGAGAGAGAGAAGAGCAAAGGTAAACCAAACAACAGTATTAGACCCCGATCACACAAAGACGCTCGCACACAAATCCATTGTTCTCCTATGCTATGCGAGCCTTGCATGTGTAACGGTGGCCAGCAGGTAGCTGTGCGGTGTTAATCCTCACTCGCCGACACCTCATAGGACGCTCTGGCGACACAGGCCAGGGCCCACGGAATTTTGGCCTGCCTTGTAGGCGCGTCCACTCTCTGCGTGGGAGATCGGGGTTCGATTCCCCGAGGGGGACGGACGATCTCCGTCTCACATGCGCTCCTCTATGGCGCCACGCTTCGCGTTTTTCGAGCTGAAGTTATGCTTAAACTGGGTCGCCACTATTAATGTTAAAATTAGGGCTGTGTATTGGCAAGAATCTGGCGATACAATACATATCACGATACAGGGGCCATGATTTGATATATTGCGATATGCAATGCTATAAGCAAGGCGATACAGTATATTGAGATTTCTAAAACTGTCATAGCAATGCTAATGTGTGGCGCCGCTGCAAAGAAACTATAGAAACACTTATGTAAACTTTCTCAGGGACTGCAGATGGAAATTAGCTTTCCTCTCTTTTGGGGATTTTGTATTTTGTACAAGGTCCGTCTTACAAATAATTTTACAAATAAATCCCACACAACTTGTCTGCCTGCTTAGACAAACGACACAAAAGATTTTTGTTTTTTTAGCACAGAAAAGTAATTCACTTCATGAAGGGAAGCTATTGTTATGTTACAGAGTGTGTTGCTGTGCACACATCCTAACATGAACTAGGTACACGTACAGTACACACACGCGCAAGCGCACGCACGCACACACACACACGCACGCACGCACGCACGCGCGCACACACACACACACACACACACACACAAAACCTCTATACCTGCAGACAGTGGTGTGAAGAGATAAGGCTGCATCAAATGCACAACAGCGTATTGATTTCCATGCCAACCAATCTCACCCAATCAAAAAAGGTCACGCTGGGTAGAAATCAAAAAGAGGCCTCTTTGTTTCAGAATTGTATGCTGGGTAGCCTTCAGGCAGACGGATCCTGCGAGTGAGACAGTCTGAAGCGTAACGCCTTTCATCTGTGTCTAACCGCCTCATGCAGGAAGCAAAATTGGAAAACAATATTGATATCTGACCAATTTAATGGCTCAGATACCAGTGTGGGGAAAAAAAAAAAGCGTATTTTTTTGTGCTGCGTTTCTTCTATACGAAAAGTTGTTTCGGCTGTGTTTCATGCCCAAAATTAACGAGAGTAAGTGCATTCGCACCAAACTTGTAACATGTCAGATTGAGTCTTCCAAACTCAATCTGCAGCCTCCATCCATATTCTGAGGCTCACGGAGACATGAATAACAAGACAACAGCTCAACGCTGTGGGGCTCTATGAGTGGATTGCATTATCTGACTGTCAGATAATGGTCAAGAAGGGATCCTCGGAAGGGGTCGAGTCTGGGTCACCTCTGCATGCATTAGCGGGGACCTCCGGTGCTGAGAAAGTAATACAACGCAGAAGTGCCAAACCCTGCAGTTCATTGAATGGCCACTTGAGGCTGGCTGCAAAAGGGAGTCAATCCCCATAAACTCCAATGTTAAAATGTCTGATTTCACAGCAAAGATAAACATGTTTACAGCCTGGTTCAAACATCTGTTTTGGTAGTCTTCCCGTTCATGCCAACTGTGCGGGGGGTGAATTATTTGAGTAAAAAATATATTTGCCATACATTTATCCCATTATAATGAATAGGGCAACACAGTTATAGGGCAACACTTTCTTTTAGTTTATTGGTCGAGGATTCAGTATTGGAGGTTCTGGGAGGTGTGTCGTGGATTGGGTTATTTAGTGCTTCTGTGGTGTCGTCT
>JAODTR010021565.1:0-24422 GCA_025399935.1 Amblyopsis rosae
CTTGTCTTTTAATGCAGGGTGCTTGGTCTCCAAGTGGCGAAGCAGTTTTGAAGGCTTCATTGCCTCATTAGAGAGCCCGTCGCAGCATATTATGCAGAGCGGGCTTGGTGCCCGGGAATCACCTGTCGCGATAAATCCATATTTTACGTAGACCGCCTGGTATTTTCTGTTAAATGCAGCTTTCTTTTTCTTGGAAGTCGTAGACTCTTCTTCTGTCTCATCACTGGGCCTTTTGCCCTTCGCAAAGAAACTTTCCAAAGACGTTTGTTTTATATTCATTTTGCTAGCTTGTGAGTTTAATTTTAGCGTCAACGTATCACGTGACCGAGACAAGCATCAAGAGTTAGTCATAGACGCATGTAACAGAGGGAATCGGGTCATTTTTCAAAATAAAACATCGTTTGACTCAGATAATAAATAAAACGGAAATAATGTTATTTATTCTTTTTCTGCGGCCCGGTACCAAATTACCCACGGACCGGTACCGGTCCAGGGCCCGGTGGTTGGGGACCACTGTTCTAAACTATCCAACATTTTTGCCTATAGACATGTACATGCACATTCATGGCATTGCTCAAAATCCATGTGCTTATTTAAATGTTTGCTTTAATTGGCAAAATTAATGAAGAAATGCACTGAAATGTTTCTGTTAATTTTATGTGCACGATTGTTTGTGAAAGTTTAGGCCGTGAGACTGGTGAGCCCTAATGTAGATGTTAAATGGTCCCAGTCGTGACCTCATGAGAAAATCCTCCTTTTCTTGGTTTGTTTCAGTAAATGTTCATTGCATTTCCTTTTTGGAATGCGTTGTTGGTGCTAACAGTTGACTGTTTGCATTTGCACATTTAAATGTATTTGCCATTTGAAGATGCGTTTTAAATATATGCTCTTGCATTCAGTGAAAAGTTATTGCAATATTAATGCAAGGTTATGTAGGTAAACAAATTGCACTTCATGCAGAATGTACATTCTTGCTTTTTTGTGAATCCACTGGAAAACAGTGGTGTCCATTTGTGTTTATTGCTGCTAATGCAGGGTTTACAGTGACAAGTGTTTTTAATTTGTTACAAAGGTAATTTGTATTGTTTCTTTTAATCCACGTTATTATGCATTGTTAGAATATGCTGCTGCACATGCATGGTTTACAGTGTGCAGTATTTTGATTCTTCTGTGAAATCAGATCATGGGAACTGCACTGAGGTACAATTTAAGGTCAAGTTTTTATGTTCTGCAAACAATATAAAAAAATGTTAGTACAAAACTTAGTAAAAGCCCTTTTTTTGTCACTGCAAATATTTGTACATTATGATTTTGTAGTTGTAGTTTTGCAAGCACTTGAAACACATTCAGTCAAGCATGCATGCATGCAATCCATCTGGAAAGTTAATTTTAATAAAGTGTACTTGTTTCAGTTTCGTAATTTCATTTCAATCAAATTGCTTTAGTGTTACATAATATATTTGAATAATACTAGCATTAAGATGGCATTACAGTTAAAAATCTGGTACCTCTAAATGATAAAAAAAACTAACATTACATAATAAATTGATATTGCAGTAATGAGATAATATATTTAATCAACGTGATTACTTTAAATATTCTAATGTGAATGAAATGGTTTGGTTTTACGAGCAATAATTAATTAATGAAAGTCATGTAATTTGTACACATTATGATCATGTGGGACCGATGTACACATTCCAATTACGTAAACTCAACAGATTTTTTCTTTCAGTGTAAGTAATGTTTTGGACGTTTAGGGTACAAAGCATTTTTTTTAATAACCTGAAATCTATAGACCTATGCTCGAGAACTTGTGGTTTTAAGAATATTGAACAGCTTTGCATTGTAAACATAACTCATTAACCGGTAAATTAAGCGCGTTTGTCCAATTCTGGAGTTTGACAGTTAGTGCTCGGTTGTGACTTCTTCAGAAGCGTCTACGCATACACAGGGACGGTCGGCTATAACCCAGACCTCTCACACACTTGCTGAAAAAAACCTGTCAGATAGACGGCGTAATGGGGGAAAGCGGTTATAACGGTTAGGAGCAGGTTATTCTGCCTATCGTGTATTTGCACTGGGCATAGGCTGCGGCCTGTGCCTCTATAAGGAACTTACCCCTGCAGCGAATGCAGTAGTATTTAAAGCTCTCCATGGCCTTTGTGTAGGTTAAACTTGCCGCATACCGCTCGTACCACATCCACGTTATATGACGAATTGTGAGAAAACACGCAACATATTACACGAAAATGTATTCGTATTATTGGATTAACGAGCATTGCATTACACTGAATATAGTGATAATTCACAGTTAAGAACAAGCCATGACTTTCGGCACACAAAAAAATAAAAAGCGTATTTTTGTGCATGTCTTTAACGGTAATCCAACTAAAGGCTCGATCTGTAGGTTTGGACCGTAAACGGGGGAAGGAGGGGTGGGGGGGGGGGGGCGCAAAACGAGTTGGACACTATAGCTGCCCCTTCCCCAAACTACGCAGCTCCTTGCATGCACGTTACAACGCTGCCTCTTAGCTTACCGCGCGGCTGGTCATCCATGCATGAGAGAGAGAGAGAGAGAGGGGGGGGGGGCAAGAGAGAGAAATTGAAGGGGGGAGAGAGAGAGAGGAGGGAAGAAAGGAGGTGACGGACCGCGGTCCTCCGGGAGGCAGCTATACAGCTATATGCTATCAACAGCGTAGGCTCCCTGAAAGATCCTCAGCTGGTACGCGTCGTAGATGTCGCTGCTACAATCCTTTCCCTCCTGACCCAGCGCGCTCTTCGCTGTGCTGTTGGTCGGCTGGAGCGAATGCGGACTTGCTCATGGGGTGGGGAGAGACTAAAACACCCAGGCATATTCATGGAGATATGGGGAAGCGGTCTCGTCGCTAACATCTGGATTATACACTGATTCCTGGACTTTCGTATATAGCACTGTTATATATCAGCGTCGTTTGGTTTTTGTTAAGGTAAGACATCGGTCATCTTTGGGCATTTAGGCACTGGGTTACAGATGTTAGTTCCGTGCACGAATACCGCTTTATCCCCAGTGGCCTTCAGTTTGTTAGTTGTTTGTTAAACACCGATTGCCAAATCATGTCTCCAAAGGCCGAGTCTATACCCGTCCTTTTGCTTAGGTGATACGAGCCCATTTGTTGAATAGAGTTTAGAGGAATGCGTGATGCAAACGCGAAACGGTTCTCAAAAGTTGAATATTCTATTATTATGCATTGATTGTGGTTATAAGCATGCTTATTGCTTACACAAAACATAAAACACGCATAGGTCTACAAACGCATGTAACTGAGTAACGCTATTTGAATAGCCAGCTAGATAGCCTAAATATATCTTTAAATTAAAATGATATGTGCTCTGAATTTCAGAAATAAAGGTGGATGGAGATAGAGGGAGGGAGGGAGGGGGAGAGAGAGAGAGAGTGACGTGACGTTCCTATCTGAATGCATGTTTTAGCTGCACATACTGATGGCCGCTGCTCTACTTGAATGAGTCAGTTGCCCTCGCAAGGAGACCCATCATGGCGGACCAAGAGGCAGAGACATTTGGCCTGCAGAATTCTCCTGGCGGTTCGGATTCCAGAGAGCTACAGAGCGACGCAAAGTCTGAGAAACAGAGCGGAACCTCGAGCAAATCCCCATCCTCACAGACAACTTATATTCAACAGGTATAGGCAAGCGCGCACGCGTGTGTGTGCGTGTGTGTCTGTGTGTGTTTGGGCAGTATATTGCAATTATTAGGCCTATATCAGTAAGAATCACGTTATTACTGTACAGTAATACATTATATAAAATGTGCGTCATCATCCTTAATAAAACCTACTACCATATGCCAATAGAAATTTACACGCGAAATTTAAACTTTTGTGTTTATATTGAGAATATGTTTTATTTAAAAAGCTTTGCCTTTAGTTGTGGAAATTGTTTGTCAATCTCCGCGGGAATATGGATTTAGGCTAATAAAAGGGCTGTCCGTGGAGCCATTTCTATGCAAGTCAATATTTCTATCTAACCGTTAGGTATGAACCGTTAGGTATGAACCGTTAAGTATGCATTTAGATTTTTAGCAGGTCACTTCTGCGTTAAAGAGTTTTATTGTACTTTATAGGGAATGGAGGGTATAAAAGTCTACCTGCACGAGAGGGAACTATGGATTAAGTTTCACGAGGTGGGAACTGAGATGATTATCACCAAAGCTGGGAGGTAAGAGCACTTTTGGTTCCGGACACATCTTTTAATTTCTGAATTGCACGTTTGACTCAGAAAAATCCTTAATCTTTCTCAGTTGGTTGCAGCTTTTACACCTTTGTTTTCTGCGGAAGGCTGAATCTTGGAGGTAGCCATGATATGCCTCAACACGTTTAACCAATAGCATATTTTATCGCATAAAGAATATTTAGCCAGCTCAGGTGAAAATCATTGATTCCGTTAAAATTGAGAGGATCAATTCACCAAAATTATTTTCGAGAAGGTTAATGGGGCAAAATATTCCGCATAACGTGTGTGTGTGTGTGCGCGCGTTACTTTCCTTATAGGTTTAGGCCTATCAAGTCAAAACAATGTGCGTCAGCGTGGTGTGTGTGCTACATGCACGCTAATCTCTGATCGTGTCATGTTGTCTTGTGACTCTAATAGACTTTTTATTTAACGAAACGTTGTTTCAGTTCAGTTGACTAAACGTATTTTATTATATGCAAATATAGCCTAATTTTGTTGAAACCGCATCTTCATAGGCTACATTGACGTTAGTTAAAGGTTTTCATGATTGAGGCCAATAATAATAATAACAATAACCATAACAATACTGTTTTTTATGTATTTATTATTATAAATATTATAATTATATTACAATAATAATAATATTATTTTTATTTTTATTTCTTTTTATAATATTATTATATATATTTTTTTTATTATATCTGTTTATTTAGGCCGATATGAAGTTATAATATCAGTGTAGTCTATTTGTATTAATAATATTAATAATAAATCAGCCTATAATTTTGTCATAGACCCAAAGCCTATATGTGAATACATTTCAAAGTCAAATACACTTTAATACCTTTCTCGAACGTCGAACGTGTTTATTAAAATGCTTTTATAAATGCTACAGCATATGCATATTGTTAACATTGCAAATAGGCCAACTTTGTTTTTATTTTATTGTTGTGCATTTGATTAGCATTTATAGATGTTATATTTATTTGAATTTAGTAGAGTTTACATTCGTTTAGTTATATTTTGTTTCATTTAAATGTTCAATTTAGTATATGCAATATTCAGGCTATTAACTTTATTATTAAAAACAAAGGCGAATTATCCGTAAGCCTAAAAATAACATAGTCTATGTGTGTGAATGCATGCAACCAATAGAAATGCCTTTGTTTGCTCAACTTTTTGAAGTAGGTATATGTATTCCCTAAATGTAAAACCTGCAAGAAAACACGTGGCCCTAAAATGTCTTAAACAGCATGTATGCAGTAAACTAAATATATGACCAACTTCGTATTTTGCTGCATTGTAGTTTTCTTTTTTTATGTTTTGTTGAGAAAATAACATAGCCAGCTGTCTTTATGTCAAACTGTTCATTATCCGTTTCGCCACTTTTTTTCACTTTCGTGTGTGTATGCACTGGGGTTTCATTTTCTTCCCTGACCTATGCTGTCTTTTTTGCAGGCGAATGTTCCCCAGCTTCAAAGTCAAAGTTGCTGGATTGAACCCCAAAACTAAATATATACTACTGATGGATGTCGTGCCGGCTGACGACCATCGCTACAAATTCGCTGATAATAAATGGTATGTGAAAGTTATCCAAACTGGTTGCTGGAGGATTGGGGTCTTGTCTAACCCAGTTTCTTTTTCTTGAATTAAGTAAGAAAATATTGATTAGCCTATATGTTTTCCAGTTATACCACATTAAATTAACCACAATTATTAAATCTGATAGGCTATCTGTATCCGATTAGCGATGGAAATATGCCTATAGTCACTTTCTTATTGTGATTGAATGCTGTGGAATTTTGTCTGTTTATGGGAAAAGGCCGTTTTACACCAGAAGATGGTAATCCCCCTATTTGTTTAGCGTCAAGTCGATATGTCTAACCTTGGTCCGATATGCCTCTCAATACCGGGATATTTAAAGAGGATAGTCTGCCAATACAATTGATAAATGACCCCAACGAAGCAGGCACTGGGACGTATTCCTCGCTTCAACCACCACTGTTGAAAGTTAAGGGCCTGCAGTCCAATAACTGCGCCCACGACCGTGGTGTGGGTACATCGCTAACATATCGGTTACGTCATCAGAACGGTTTAAACCTACACTTATTTCAAAGTTGGTAAAGGAAATCTACTGCGACAAAGTTCATATATGACACGTGTGCAATATGAATCGTGTCAATGCAGTCACCATTAACCATCTTTATTGTCACCCCGCGATTAGCAAAAACAAAATATTCGACCACAGTTGGACGTTCATTATATATTTCGGACAAGATTCTACTTGGATCAGAATTGAAAACGGACAAAGCAACAGTTTTTCTGGTTTGACTAAACGTGGTTCAGTTGAATTTATGTAGCAGTTATTCCACCGTGCTGCCAATCACATAATGACAAAGTATGTTATTTTGTTTCAACTCAGCATAAAACAGTTTTAAGGTGCATTATTTGTAATGGTCGTGTCTGTTATAGAGAGACCAATATTTAGCATGCTGTTAATAAAGACTCCGTTACCGTGCTCCAGGTCTGTGACAGGTAAGGCCGAGCCCGCCATGCCCGGGAGACTCTACGTTCACCCGGACTCTCCTGCCACCGGGGCGCACTGGATGAGGCAGTTGGTCTCCTTTCAGAAACTTAAACTGACCAATAACCACCTGGACCCATTCGGACACGTAGGTCCACCGTTGGCTAACATGGAAAACACTCACATGGAAACACTGTTTTTATAAATGCAGCTCGAAATATTAGCGATTGTTTTGGCTGCATAATTGTTATATATCGTCATTGTCAATTATAGGCTATTTATATTTTTATTTATATTTTGGTCTACTTTTTGTTTTGTTCATGAGCAAACTGGCAACGCAAACTACATACTGTAGAGGAATGGTTCACAATGGAGGTTGGGACCTACAGATGATGTTGTAAGGGTGCCAGATAGTTTGGGAACTGTGCTATTAACCACTTACGTTTTTCATTAAATATATTGCATAACATTTTTCATGTTCATGGGAAATACATTTTGTGTCCGCTAAATGTTATTCTGTCAGTGTTTAAAATTAATATTAATTCATATATATATATATATATATATATGTATGTGTGTGTGTGTGTGGCAAGGAATTTCAGCTAGTAACCCAATCCTTTGGATAGTCTAACAGCAAGTCCAACACCCCCCTTCGGCTCCATACTATAACATGTCCTTGAGGTATACTGAGAGTAGTAGCGGTCCATCTAAACACTTCACTACAACCTGTGGTTCTCCACACGGGGCTCACATTGGGAGATTGTGGGAGTAATCTTGCAATTATTGTATTGTACACCCATTTCCCCCCTCGGTGTTTATGCAGTTATGCTGCTAAAAAAAAACTCAAGTCAAATTGGCCCATAGCAGCAAAATCAGAACGAATTAGAAAAGTATAAAGCAAAGAAACAGAAGGGGAACATTGCAACTTTACAGATTTTGCACAGAATTTATGCTTTTGTTTCTTCTAAAGTCTCGGTTAGGCAATTCAGAGGACCATTCATTTAAGTGTCCTCTACTATAATCAATGAAGAATGGTTGTCTTTATTGATCGCTATGAAACTACACGGGCGTGCGCGCACATACACACCACTATCTATCCCTGGTTACATGGCACCAACGGTGATTGTTGCCATGCCAAAACCCAGCTGGTACAAAGCGGAGTCGGTGCTGCAGGCGGGAATCCGAGCGGCAGTTGTAAATTCTGGCAATTCTGGCTTGTCCTGCTCCGTGCCAAGGAGACAGGACTATGGGGTTCATACGTGCAATAATAACGGCGATGGCTGGGCCTCGAAACATATTTCATCATCTTGGTTGTCCAGCTGGTCGAAATAGTGGATTATTTATAATTAGCCTACTAGCGCTCCGAGATACGCCTCCAACATATTGGGAATAGGCTGCTGGACCTGCGTACACAAGCAGGCATATACACACACACACACTCTCACACTCTCTCTCTCTCTCTCTCTCTCTCTCTCTCTCTCTCTCTCTCTCTCTCTCTCTCACTATCTCAACCTCTGACTCTGTGTATGTGCGCGCGCCCCCGCGTGCGTGCGTGCGTGTGTGAAACGTGTGTAAATGAAAGACACGTCACCAGAAGGAGCAGCGTCCCTGATATGTGACTGGTGCAGGCTGCAGGCCCAAGCACGTCGTGTGTCTGTGCGCCTAATTAGACAGTTGTTCTGGGTTTTGTCTTTTCACTCACTGTCGTGGAGCTTTCCAAGTAGCCTATAAGCTAAGACGTTAAGCTAAGACGTTAAGGTAAGTTAAGGGTGCAGCAAGTGTCGACATATACTGGATATCTCACTCAAAGTCACACTTTATGTCAGTTTTGCTGCGTTGTATGGCCACTGCGATACAATAACATGTCAGACAAATTATGTAAAGCCATTGCTTTATTAACCTCTGGATGCAGCCGACCACTCAACCGACCACTGACGTATTGCCTCCCATGACGACAGGACAGTGGCGTGCCATGTTGTTTCGCTGGATTCACGACAGCCTGCTTTATAGAAAGCTTTAATCTTTCTCCCAACTTTGACTGGAAATATGTCTGTTTTCATCCCCCAAACGACCCCCACCCCACCCCCGTTCACCTTGCTCGCGGTCTTTCCATACATGTTTCGGTGACGAGGGCGGAGTGCGCGGAGGGAGGACGCCGTGTTTACACTGGCGAGGCGGCGTGACGCGTGAGACGCGCGGGGAGAACCCTTTAGCAACCCTTTAATGTGGCCGCCCGTGAAGGCAAGGGGCAGCAGCGGTGATTCTTCGCTATCATCAAGTGCTATCATCCAGCGGTGGGTAATAAGGGTGCGGGGCGATCGGTGGAGACACAGTGACCCAGGCAGACCGTGGAGGCAGTGGGTGGTCCTTACAAGACCCCCCCCCCTCCCTCCTCCCAGAGTATACGCAACTGGACTTTGGAAACCCACAGCCTTTGGGCCGCGTGCTATTTTCCAGGATCAAGGATATAGATTTGTACGTTTTCAGACAATATATAATGTGTCTCAGATATTTTGGGCAACTTTCTTAAAAATAAATAAATAAACATGCAACGTGGTGCATTTTAAGCTATAACCCAAATTTAGCGTGTCATTCTTGTTGTGGTTTGTCCTTGCCTGGACACATCGCTCCAGACCCCTTGATCTATAGCCTATAGTTTCTTCATTGCATTGGCGGCTTCAGAAGTCTCTGCGTCGAATGCCGAATCCAACCCCCAGTTCTGAACTGTTGATCTCACGTTTGTTTTAAACTAAATGTTGACCAACAATACACAATATTTACTGACAAAAACGTCTGCATTTATAGAATACACCGGTAATATGCCCTATACACACATTCAGTCTCAGATATTGAATACATGTTACATATATTGTGATTATTTGCAAGTATGTTCATTATTCTGTTATCATTCGGTCATTATTGTCAAATAAAATCAAAAAATAAATGTAAGCATATATAGTTAATACTCCCTCATTATCTATCTCAGCTCTAGGTATTATTACGCCTTGAAAGAGATAGGTGTTAAAAGAGAGAGTCGTGATGCGTGATCTCTGTCCAGGCCTCGGTGGCCCAGTGACGCTGTCAGGGGTCAGGGTGCCGCAGTATGACCCGCCTTGCCTGAAGGCCAGTGCTCGACCTTGTTTCGTCTTGACGGCATGCTGGCAGTGAAAGGCCTAAAGATAACGGACTGAAGGAATGACTGTGGGCAGCTGCCAGACAGTGTGTGTGGGGGGGGGAGAGGGCAAACAAATAGTCGGACAGCACCGCTGCTTTTATCTCTAAAATGAAGGTGCTTGGAGGCCTATATACTTTAAAGCTGTTAGTTTGTTTAATACGATTGGCAGTAGGTTACTCACCAAGTTAGACTCGTTCAAGCCGGAGATCGAGCTAAAATCCAACAGGTTGCAGTCTTTGCACATCGCGATAACTGAAGCATAGGGCGAGACAAGACAGGAGGCACATCTATTTCAGGAAGAGCTCGTGTCTAGGTTACACTTTATTTTTCATTAGGCTAATGCATATTTACTGCATACTTGTAGTTATTAAGATTGTACTTCATGAAGTTAACCATTGGCTAAATCAACTGGAAATCCATTTAACTTAGTCTATATGGAAAAAATGCCACATGTGAAGAATATAAGACATATTGTGTAGTTAAATTGTCAACTGGGCATATTAATTAATATGTAAGGATATCGATCTGATGTTTGAAACATATAACCTCCACAACGAAAATAGATTAACAACACAATTATTATTATTATTATTATTATTATTATTATTATTATTATTATTATTATATATGTAATATAATAATAATAATAATAAATGTTGTATTATTATTATTTTTATTTTTTTTATTATTATTACATGTGAATTATGCATATAACTATATGTTTATGTGTTGTGGATTACAATACAATGTATATCTGTACATTTCTGAACCTCATCAGATAATCCTGAACTCCATGCATAAATATCAGCCCAGGATTCATATCGTCAAAGCAGATGAGAACAACGGCTTTGGCTCAAAAAACACTGCGTTCTGCACGCATGTCTTCCAAGAGACGGCCTTCATTGCGGTTACGTCGTATCAGAATCACAAGGTAGGCTACGTTGATATGCACTAAGTTCATTTAAAAACTTGGTTTATAAAGACCATATATAATATAACTTTAAAATAAAAAATTAAATTAAAAATTAAAAAAATATATATATATACAATTGTTATTTTGACATTAGGCATTGTTCACGTTGCATGTTGCACAAATTCGAATAGTCTAATAGACGGATATTTGCCAAATTTCCCGATTACTGACATGTTAATAACTTTTTTACATACTCAAGTGTGCCATTAATGTGCGGCCTATGCCTGTATGCATATAACAACCAAAATCGGGACTCGAATCAATTTCCTTTTGGCTTGACAAGACTAGAATATCCTATCACGACTGCTATAAAAATGTGAATTAGACCTCCAAGACCCGATAAGATGCCGTTGTTATTATTATTATTATTATTATTATTATTAGTAGTAGTAGTAGTATTAGTCTACTGTATGTTAGCCTATTAGAAACTGTAATGAATTGCCTATAAATACAATAATGTTAAATATGCCTGTATGATATTACACAAACTATAAATAATAAACAAATAGGCTAGACTATATTAAGTTACTAAAGACATTCTTGAAGACACTGTGTTAGTTTTATTGCAAGGTGAAGCCAAACACGTGCTGTTTTATTATTTACAAAACAATGTATTTGTATTTGAATTTGTATTATTTAAAAATTGAAATTTTCAATCAGCTCAATCAGGGATAACTGCGTGGTTTCGTTAATTCTAAAGAACAAATTTAATCTATTGACAGACTTAGGCCTATGCCTATCTGATCATTCGATCAACACAATGTATTTATTTATCGATCGAAAAACTTGTTTCCTTGCAGTTAAGGATATAGTGCGTGCAACTATGAACTCCAGTTTTTGAATTGCGAATTGTAAAAGTCTTTGGGGATGCACATAATTTCCAAGCATGTCTGTTTTACATCCGTTTAAACCGTGTCGCGGTAACCTATATGTTTTCTGTCTGGGACTAGCTATAGGAAGAGAGGGTGAACGCTCATTTTAATGGCTGCACAGCCAATCCCAATTCTCAGCGGTTCTGGGAAACAGGATGTCCAAATGAGCAGGAAAAAAGCCACATTCTGAAAGAAGCCATTAATTATTTTCCAACCTTTGGACAACATGAACTCGCTTCGCAACTCTGTGCCAATTATTATGGTATAGGCTAATAATGTTTTTCCATCCAAAAGCTGCTTTTGTGCTTTTTATAAAATAAAATAAAATAAAATAAAACGGGGAAAAAAATTATTCACCTGTTATATTCGGGATGTATTCTGGCTATTAACATATGTTTCCTTGTGTTTCCCAAAATAATCGCAAAATAAAATCGCATATTAATCAAATTCTAAAGATTGTGATACACTGCAGTTATGCCTATAGCTCGAGCTAGGCGGTTACCAGGTATTCTAATTTGTCGTAAGGTTGCAATCCGACTCAACCGAAGGGTTGTCACTTTCACTGTCCTTGTAAACCACCTCTTTTCTGACACGTTATTAGGCTTTAACATCTCGTTAACGCACCCCACTTGACGGGGTGTATTATTTAATGTATTTACATTAAGAAAATAGTTGCACGTAGACCTATTAAGCTATAATGAACTGAAAATATGTGATAGACTATATTCTCGCGTTGATTTGGTACAGAACGTTCGTTTCCTAACTGGATGAGTAGCTGACTGTATAGCTAATAGCCTAAGAACATCAAAAATAATAGTGTAATAAAAAATAATCATATTTTGGACGTGACCATAAAGTTAGACTATATAGCCTCAACAGCTGTAATCATCCACACCTATTAATGCAAGAATGGTTTGACTAAATAAAATAGAACCATGTAACCAAAACGCTACCTAAATGCAATCTAACTATAACCAAAATACTGATAGAGCTGTAGATCTATTGTTTTTCTTTTCAACTGTTTGCAAAGGTTGATTCAAATTCAAATTGTTCCAGATAACCCAGCTGAAAATTGAAAATAACCCGTTTGCGAAAGGCTTCAGAGGGAGTGACGACATGGAACTGCATCGGATGTCTAGAATGCAAAGGTAACAGTTGAAATCACACGGGTACATCACTTTAATATGACCATTGGCAGTGATTGCTGACATCCAATTACCAAAAGGATGTCATGTTATTACGCATTCTGCGTGATCATTAGTGGAGTATAGGCTACATATATTTATTGATCTTGAGCCGCAGTATTCATGTAAGGCCTTCATGCATGATATAGTTTGCACGAAACGTTATTTACCATATTTAACTTTACATGGTTCCTATAGTGTACAACCACATTAGCCTACTCTGTGTTATTCGGTCCAGATGCAGGGTTGAGCTCGCGTCCACACTGCGAAAAACACATTTTCAAAGGAGAAAATCTGGTTTTGTAACTCATATATACTTTTTGAACTCCAGCCCTGCGTGCGTGCTTCAAATGAGGAATTCCTAAATCAGTGAAAACTGGGAAAGCAGTTCTGCGTTCTCCACAGGGTGTTAAAATCCTTCCACTGTTCAACTGCTTTTATTTATACTCTGTGAGGAAAGTTCACAGTAACTATCAAATCCACTTGCAGATTTTCTTTCTGTTTGAACGATGAACGAAAACACGACAATGTTTTGGAACGAAATTAATTTATATCATCTTACCGGCGAGGTGAATGTTATTATATCCCTGGCCGTTTAACTAAAAAGCGTGCTTCATTTCTAACCGACAGATGTCACCACTAAAATAAGTACATGTGCTGCTACACGATTATAATTGATTTCCCGTACAGTAATACCAAATCAATTGTATTGGGATGAGTCGCTCCTGCGTGCCATGTCCAACGACGTCCAACCGTGTGTGTGGCGTTGGGTCTGCACTTGGTAATATAATTCAGGACAGGATGGATAGATGGCCTAACCAGTGGGGCGAACTCAAAAGCAGCATAAGAGATCTATTCACAGATGCCGTAGATTAATTGGAGTGAAATCGATCTTGATGTCTGGATGCTGTAAAAGGGATTTCCCCTTTGCAGCACAACGCACAGTTTAAGTGGGTGTTGGTGATTTGACTGGCAGGTACAGTTTGTTGTCTTTGAGTGCAGACTTTATGAAACTATTATTTTAACTCTAACTCTATTGTTGCATATATAGCCTGTATGTATGCTGAATGTCAGGGCAGATTATAGTGGCCTACAAGCAGTCGGCCTAAACAAGTAGACTAGCTACTTAAAAACTGTTAGGATGGTGTAAAAAAAAAAGAGCTGTACATTATTTGCGTGTGTGTGTGTGTGTGTGTGTGTGTGTGTATGTATGTATGTATGTAAACGCTAACGCAAGCAGTAGATAGTAATAGACAGCTAATATAAACCAAGCAAAAATAAACAGTAAATAACTGTGTGTGCATGTGTGTGTGTGTGTGTACACGTGTGTGTGTGTGCGTGTGTGTGTGTATACGTGTGCGTGTATTCGTGTGTGTGTGTATACGTGTGTGTGTGTACGTGTGTGTGTGTGTGTGTGTGTGTGTGTGTACGTACATGTTTGTGTGTATACGTGTGTATATACGTGTGTGTGTGTGTGTGTGTGTGTGTGTGTGTGAGAGCAGCACCAAGGACTACCCCGTGGTCCCCCGCAGCACGGTACGCCAGAGGTCGGCCGGAGGCCTCAGCCCGTTCAGCCCCGTGGGAGGGGAGGGGGTGCAGGGCCTGGCCAGCCTGGGGCCCTCCCCCCCTGGGGCCTCCCCCCCTGGGGCCTCCCCCCCGGGGGCCTCCCCTCTGGGGGCCCCGTACGTCCACCAGTGCGAGGCCGGGGCCCTGCAGGAGCTGCTGCCCCAGGCGGGGCCCTACGCGCTGGGCCAGGACTACCACTGCATCAAGAGGAAGGGTGAGGCCCTGGGGGGGGGGTTCCCTGGGGGAGAGGGGAGGGGTGTGACCCCCACAGACCACCAGACTATCTTGCCCCTGATGCCTACATGATGCACATAACATGTAGGCATCTGGCTCACAGGTAGAGTAGGCCATCCGGGGACTCGAACCTGTGACCTAGACTACAGTTACAAGTTACAGTATTTAGCAGACACTTTTATCTAAAGCACATTGTACAACATACAATAAGCACATTGTACAACATACAATAAGCGGTGAAGCAGAACAATAACACGTGTCTACTGAACGCAGTATACCGTGGCGTTACTACGGTTACAGAAACCGCGATCCGCCTCACCATTTCACCCTGTCTGAATGTACTGTAGGCTACACGGGAGGATATTTTGAAAGGGATACTGAAAGTTAGACGAACGACACGTTCACATGTAGCTTTAGCTTCAGCTGCAGCTCTTCGTTAAAGTGATCTATTGATGGTACTCGTAAGGATCATTTTGAAAGGGATACTGAAAGTTAGACGAACGACACGTTCACATCTAGCTAAATCCACCCTCGCCCCTCTCTCTGTCCCAGCAGCGGAAGGCGAGCACAGCTACAAGAAGGCCTACCTGGAGAGCTCGTCCGGCGAGGACGACCACTACCACTACCGGCCCGTCGCGGTGGGCTATGCCCAGGGCCTGACCGGGGCCGGGGTGGGGCCCTCGGGGGCGCCCTACCGCAGCGAGGTCGGCCCACGGCAGGCCTGCATGTACGCCAGCGCGTCGCAGGGCATGCCGGTGGAGCCGGCGCCCGGCTTGGAGGACATCAGCAGCAACACGTGGACCGCCGTGGCGCCCTACGCCGGCTGTGGCGTGGAGCGGCTGCCCTACCACCAGCACTTCTCCGCCCACTTCGCTCCCGGCGCCCTGGTGTCGCGGCTGGGCGGGGTCGGGGGTCACCACGGGCAGCCGCACCCGGGCGACGCCCACCACGCACCGCCGCACGTGTACCAGGGCTCCGTGGGCCACCCGCAGGCATTAGGGCGCCAGTGCAGCCCCAGCGGGGGAGGAGGAGGAGGAGCGGGGGTACAGCCGCAGGCGGGAGACTACCTGTACCCCCACGGCCTGCCGCGCACGCTGTCGCCACACCAGTACCACGTGCACAGCTCCGTGCATGGCATCAGCATCATGCCTGAGTGGAGCGAGAGCGGCTAGTGGGGGGAGGGGGAGGAAGGGGCTCTTCTTCCTGTTTGCTCGCAGACGGAAACGCACTCATAAGGAAGGGAGGGCAAACGGCCCTAAAATGGACCCGAAACGGATCAGAAATTGACCTTTAAGGGACCCAAAATTTACCCGAAATGGACCTAACATCAGGCGGGAGGATGCATTATATTTATATTGACTTGACTGTTGGGGGAAGACGTTAGCTGGACTTTTGGAAGGAGACGTTAGATTGACTGTTGAGGGAAGACGTTGGCTTGACTTTTGAAAGGAGACGTTAGATTGACAGTTGGAAGAGAGAAGTTTGAGTTGTAGTCTTTAATGTAGCATCAGTCCATTGGATCTTTGCTGGAGGTGGTCTAGCATTGTGCTAGCGCAAGAAGGTTAGCGTTAAGGACAGCTTGAGTGGCGGCGTAACGGTTCAAACACGCCGGAAACGGCCGCTGTTGCCTGACAACGGACCGGAAGTGTTTGCCGTCGTCACTTCACGGAGATACCTTTTTACTCACGCTGGTGCATTCTGGACTGTTTATGTCACAGCTAGACGTGTGTCAACGCTTAGGATCTGTAAAACCGAGCCGTGTATTTTGGGGAGTTGTGCTTGGGTAATAGGGATTTTGTATTTTTATTATTAGGTTATATCTTAGCTAGAGTTGGGAGGTGTTGTTGATAACTTGTTTTGTAGCAACGTTGACATAAAATGTAGAATGCAGACATGTAGACAACACATACAGGACTGTGATGTGTTCTGTGAAGGAAGTTCATTACTCACTGCATTCACTTGAACACCAACTGCAATCTCTCATTAAGGGTCATGACAACACTCTATGGTGTTGATTACAGATCATCTAAGCACACAGCTGCTCTACCATGGGAGTATTGCAACAGCTACTAACGCAATAAGCTAGTTACATTGAGTAGACTGGAGTCTAACTAATACACACACCTTGGGAATTAATAAATATTATTTGTTTAAAAATATTTCAAACGGCCCGCCCGTGGGCCGTTCACCATCTTGGTTGGGGGAAGTTGTGTTGTTGACATGTTTAACTTAAAAGTTGTTTTTCATGCTATATGCCGTTAGAAAGCTCTACATCTTACAATTTGATTGATATAAAAGAATTCAAGATACGATCGTAACATCAGGTACACTCAACGGATATGTCAGACCACCACCTGCAATATTTGCAGAAAGTTTAAAGGGTTAAAGCTGCATTGGATCACTTGACAAGATGTGGTGTTTGCAACCATTCTGTTTCTGGTTGTAAATGCTGTTCTACTGACTTTTACAGTAGTATGCCCTATACATTGGCCTTATAGGGGTACAATACTTGCAGACATGCCACTCAGTACTCTACTCTATCAGTACTCCAGTACACAGACGCAGCTTATCCAAAAGGTGTTATGCTATTGGTCTCACTGGCTTCTCCAGACCAAGCCAATGCAGTTGAAATTGTCTTATTGTCTATAAATATCGTTCCGACAAAACCAAACACGAGCTAACCTCAGAGGGCTTGTGCCCCTTGTATAAAGAGTAATTCAGCCTTCTCTCTATTTCTACAGAACTCTCATACAGATCAGTGAGAGTAGATGTTTATAAGCTCTCATTTTGACACAATTTACTAGAAAGTGATATTTACGCAAGTGGAGGTATTTTTAAATTTCTTTTTATTAATTTCATGCTGTAGAAGCTGTTTGTACCTCTCGATATTGTTTATCTTTAAAGATAGCACTTCTCTGACAATCAAACTAAACTATGATCCACAGTAGCCTACTTGTTGAAGGGGGGGGATTTATAAGCACTTCAAAGAATGTAATGTATATTACATCATTAATCAGATGAGAGAATATAGGACATGACAAAAAGACACATTTACAGTTTACCAGTAAATGTGCAAGGTGTTCAGTGTAATGCAAAGGTTAGCTTTTCAAGTTCTTGTAGGTGATAGAATGTTAATTGTCGATAGTATTTATTTATTTTCCTTTACTGTAATGTAAATCAGCTTATCACTGCATGCATTGTTTAAACATTTTTCTTCTGTCCTTTGTATGTATTAGGATGGTGGGATGGGCTTGTATGTTTATAGTTTTATTTTTTATTATCATATATTATACAAAATATAGAAGAAGGAATATTACTACAAAGCTGTTAAAACTGAATTACATTGGTTACTTTGTAAATAAACATGGTCATAAACTACAGAGCACTTGAACTATGCACTTTTTGTTATTTGATGTTCATTTTTACTTTTAGTTGGAAAATGTTTTTATCTCTACTTTATATGCTGCTGATCATTTTGTTTCCCTCCCCAGTTGGTGGCAGTTCAATTAAAACTACAAAAATGGCTGCTGCTACATGCAGAGTCCTGTCTCATTAGTCGACGATGTGAAAAAAACACAAACTACTGTGCAATCATCTCTATTATAGAGTGCTGTAGAATGCATCTCGAAACAAGATGAAAGCATTGTAACAACATAATTGTTGATAAATCCAGTGTTTAGGTGCAACACTGAGTGTTCTCCTGGCCAACAATGTCCCTTCAAAATCATGCAGGGCTTCTGAAATCCCCCTTTGCTTTAGGACACGTTTGCATGTTTATGTTTGCATAAAAGGACTATTCCAGTGTCACACCAAATATTTTAGCATATTGTAAACAAAGATAGAGCACAATCGTGCATTATTATTGCAGCAAAACTGCTCTGGTATCGTGGACGTGTCTCTTTACTGCGTGTCACCAATGACATGTTGCTGTGGAGTCTGACGTATGCAGCTGCCAGACAGCTACATCCACCATGAATGGCCTGAAGTATGAAGCCTGAAGTCAATTGACCTCGGTTTGCTGTAAAAATATCGTTGGGTGCTCAAATTGATCGTAGCTACTTGAGAATACTCATTAACGCCCTCAGAGAGAAATAATGGAATCTGTGGACCTCCCCAATGAACCCCCAACACCCCCACAGTTGGGCCGTTTAAGTCTGCATAAAGAGTGAAAAGACCAAACCTGCAGTGGAGCCATTAGCTAGCCATTAGCTATCCATTAGCTATCCATTAGCTAGCCATTAGCTAGCTTCTGCACCGGCTACATGCAGCAGCTAGCTATGGGCTCTTGATTGTTTCTAGTGTGTCTCTACCCAGCATGTAATCCTGGGGATTAAATGTCTGCTGTATGGCGGGCCAGAGCATTCTACTCCTGGAAGATTGATGTGTTGTGTGTGTGTGTGTGTGTCTGTGTGTGTGTGTGTGTGTGTTTAAATACATATATATATGAGTGGATACTCATATCCTGAGTGGATATGAAATATCCACTCAGGATTAGTTGCACAGCAAACGAACACATTGGGAAGCAGGCTTTCTAAGGACAGAAATGCCACAAATGCAAACAATTCAAACCCTTTTATCTGGTCATTTCCATTGATTAGCAGGATCCTTACGAGGGCGGCTGGGTGAGCAGGCAAGACAAATGGTGGCCGCCCTGACGCTGCCCAGAGCCGGCTCCGATAAGCCTATCACTGTTGACAATGGAGGAGATGTGAATGACGGGCACTCTCCCCTCCCCCCCGTGGAAGTCGCCTGCTGAGCTCCGCCACCAAGTTCCCCCTCGTTCCCATCGCACACATCACCTTTCTTCCCGGCATCGTCTTTTGCTCCTTTACTCCCCCCCCCCCCCCCAATCCCTTTTCCACCACCACCTCCTCCCTCCCCTCCCCGATTCCCCTTTACCAAAACAAGCTGACCCAGCCCGGCAGCCTTTGATGTGAGTGATGTGACCCCCGTGCACCAGATCCACCGCCCTCCCGCCTCTCCACCACCGCTTAAACACACGGTGTATAGAGACCCCCCCCCCCTTCATGATTCACCCCAACGCAATGTCTGTGAGTGTGTGTGTGTGTGTGTGTGTGTATGTATGTGGGAGAACTGATGATGCAACGGTCTCTTTAAACATTCGAGGGACACGTCAGCCTTTGTCAGCCGTTCAAAGGCAGCGGCGGGAACCTTTGGCCACCGGTTCAGTTATCATGGTCAGCGGTTGAAAGTTCAGCGATACGTGGGGGGGGGGACAAATGAACGTCTAATGAATGGAAAGGGCTGCGTTACCAACGTCGATTCATCACACGGCATCGCCGCTGGATTATTTGTGCTATGAGTCTGTGCCCCTGGTGGAGCACCGTCAGGGGTGAGGTCGGAGGTAGTCTGTGCCCCTGGTGGAGCACCGTCAGGGGTGAGGTCGGAGGTAGTCTGTGCCCCTGGTGGAGCACCGTCAGGGGTGAGGTCGGAGGACGTTAGCAATGCAGGTGTGCTTAAAGCAACACTCCTCGATCACCGACGCTCTCAAAGAGTGAGCCAGTGAGTGCACACCCACATTCCCTACCACATTGCATAAAATGGCTCTTCAAATATAAGTAAATAAATGATGAATACAAGGTCATATTTAGTCATAATGAGTAAATAAATCTGCCAATGGAACAAGTGAGAATTTGCTTGTAAGTTTTCTTGAAATAAGACATTATATCTAGATAGAAGAGCTCTTGTTAGCTAATTGTGTCTTATATTAAGTGTAGTTAGATATTTTTACTAGAAACTACAAATATAGTTGTAAAATTTAGATTTTTTGTAGTGCAGTACTTATACAGACAGTTTGAAAACATGGGGTTTGGTAACAGTAAGCTGGGCCAGGGAGATGTGGAGCTCTAAAGGAACCGAGGAACAAGGTGAAGGGATATATTTTGGCAACGGCGCTATGAAACTTGTTTCAGTGGACAAACGGAATACCGCAGCCATTATATGCTACAGCGCGTAGCAACCGCCTGCATGGAGACTGTCGCTATACTGTAGTGCCGCGGTGGAGACAAAATTAAAACAAGTCGGCCCAGAGTAATGAGGAACCATGGCCCCGGTCAACCCTGAATCTAAAAGCTAAACAAATCATAGTCTGGGCACGTCGCATGACGAAGGGGCGCAGCGCAAGAACAAGGGCATTCCTAGGAGCAAAGAAACGAGGGAGGGGATTACTTTATTAAGATGTACTGAAACAGCGCGGCCAAGATGGATGAGCACTCCACAAAGGAGGATTTCAGAGAAACAAATCCATCTCCAGTCGGAGTTGCAAACATCTGCTTTGAAAGTCTGCCCCCCCCCCCCCTTCCACCCCACCCTCCCCGAGTCAAACTGTTGGAGCTTTCATTACGACAGAAAACCTCTGGACTGCACACATTGACATTAGCGAGAGAGAGAGAGAGAGGGTGAGAGAGCAAGAGAGAGAGAGAGAGAGAGAGAGAGAGAGAGGGAGGGAGAGAGAGAGAGAAAACCCTGTTGCATTTTAGAAGACCATCTGGGCCATTAAAACTAGCTTAATGTTAGCTTTGGGCCAAAGCTATGTTGCATTAGCCTAAGCTACAGCCAAGCTCCCTTTCCTCCTCTCTCACTCTCTCCCTCTCTCTATCTTCCTCTCTCTCTCTCTCCCTCTCTCCCTCTACCTCTCTCCCTCTCTCCTTGGCAGGCTCCCAGGGCATAATGTTTGATGCCCCGACAGAGCTCTGTAGCAGAGTGGCGGTGGAGGTCTGGCATTAGGAGAGCCCTCCATCAGATAACACATTTTCTGGTTCATGTAAAGACGCTCCACGTATCAACGGAGACATGCATCACCGCCATGCAGCCGCAGCATCTGTGGCCGGCGACCACCCCCAATCTGCCCCCCCACCCTTCCCACAATTTTTTTCTTATTTCGGTTGGGCTCTGGAGCCCGACCAGGCACAAGCGCTGCGCTGGGAGAGCAGGCCAACCCCCCCCCTCCCATTTTGTCTCCCACGATTCCGTCTTTCAGCACCGCTCCTGGCCGGAGTACTGGACGGGGTGGGGGGGAGTCTCTCCGGGGGGAGGCAGGCGGGGGGCGTCGGGAGCTGATAGGGTGAGAACCTGTGGGAGGGTCACAGTGATTGGAGGGAGACGCGGGCCGAGCCGTCCGTACAGTAGCGGCTGGCGCTCGGCCGGACCTGCTGCTAGGGCGGCTTACGGTGAGTCAGCGCTTGTAAGCTAATACACGTCTCCTCGCTAGCTCTCCGTTCTGCGTGCCTGCTGAACAAATAATAATAATGCAAATGGGAACATAAACAACATAGTGGTGCAGACCGCACCACTATCCCGGCTATGGTCACACTGCAAAAAATGCCCAATCAAATGTAAGTGCAACTATATTAGTTATGAGCTTTCTTATGCTTAAAACAAGACATTGTTAATGCCAGTGCAGGATGTGAAATGCACATGCAAAAACAAGGTTATCTCACTAAATTAGATGTTCGTTTTTGCAGTGCAGTGGGTGTCCAATGTGTCGGGGCGGGGCTTCAGAAGAAGCAACCAATGGCATTGAAGGGAGAGGCATTCTTGTTTTGTTTTGATCGAGTTGGAATATCAACAACCTCTCTCCGGCATCGCTGACCTCAGGCTCGAATTCAAACGCTGACAGAATGCTTGTAGGCCCTTCAATCTGTTATCTGACTGCCTAATTATAGCGCTGGTGAGAAGAATTAGCTTTTTATCACTTGAAGAAGATGCAGAAGTGCCAAATCAGTTTACAGAAACAGCCGAGGGCTCCTCTAGCTAAACATCTCTTCTCCTAATGGACATAGCATGGTAAAATATGATAATGCATCACCCATGCTGTATGGTTTAAAAGAAAACAGAACTCATAATTCATCACTGGCCCAATGTCATCCTGCTGGATACTCCTTTAATCACAAGCAACATTAATCAGTTTGATTTCAGTTTAGTTCTTCCATCAAGAGAAACTTTAGTAACTCAGACAAACTCTTTTTTATAACAAACAGGCACGGTCTTTAACTCCAGCGCTCTGCCGAAGATAGCATAGCTGAGTGGAATCAAAGCCATATCAGGTCTGAAATGACTGGTTAGCGCAGGAGCGCTTCCATCAATCCTTGTCACAGGGAGGCTGGGAAGGGTTCAGTCTCTGAGCTGTGTGCACCTGGAAAATGGCCTCTAACTGTCTCCTCATTAGGGCTGATAAGCCGCTCAGGCCTGGCCTGCGTACAGACAGTCTGTGGGAATCGGAGGTGGATGTTCGTATACAGACCAGCTCAAAGCAGCCTCTCTCTACCTGGTATGGTGGCCATGTGGAACACATTTAGACCGGGGCCGCTGGCTTGCTTCATCTTAAACGTCCTTACCATGCCTCGTCTGTAAGAGCAAGCAGGTCATCCAGGATAGGTCGATATTGCACTTCTGTGAAAGCAACCAACACGAGCGCTTAGACCTGCTCGCGGTGCAGCGTCGGCACATGAAACAACGCTTGTATTATTTTTTCTAGTCATTTATAAAAGGAAGTGGAGAGAGACAGGAAACGAGCAGGAACGAGATTTGATGGGAAGTATTTGGGAAATGACCACATACACCACAGCTCCACCTGTGGAGCCAACTCTTACGAAGCGACAACGCACATTCATGAACAATGGCACACTGTATCAATATGGTCCTATTGCTGCTGCAGGCCCTTGTTCTCTGTGAGGCAGGACCGTCAGGTACTCCAGTGGTGTAACGTCGTAAAGGGCTCAAGACACCCACCCCTGCCTGCTCACTGTGAGTCACCGTGTCCATTTCCATAGAAACCCTAGCCATGTCCCCCATAGCAACCATAGCATGTCCTCCATAACAACCATAGCATGGCTTCCATAGCAACCATAGCATGGCCTTCATAGTAACGCTAGTTACGGGGTTAGTCGTGAATGTGTCCTGTGTCTCTCTCGCAGTGCCCCTGCTGGCCAAACCCGGAACACTCCGACGAAGGCTCCTGCAGGTGAAGCGGCACGGAGGCGTGACAGGGAACCCTGTTAACCGCTGGGGGATCAATGTCTTGGCTAGCGGGGGCCACAGCCCAGGCTGGAGGGGTTGCAGGCCAATACGTCTGGAGGCAGCAGTGTGCCATCCCAGCCAGACGTCTGTCCACCACATACGCGCCATCTTGCCTTCTTTGTTTGTGCAGAGACAGACGTTACCAACGTTCTCATAGAACACTGCCCCCTTGAGGGATGGGGTGAATGCAGAGGATGGGTTTCGCTACATGTATGTGTATGTGACAATAATAAAAGCTTTTTTGTAACGGAGTCATTGTGTTGCTTGTTCCACGCTTGATAGTTTGGACTTCTTCAGACCTGGGACTCCTGTGGCATCTGTTATTGCTACATTTGACAGACCGCTCATAATTAACGAACTTACAAAAATGTATGCAACGTGTTAGTTCTTAATCGCGGCACAATGTGATGCATATTACTCAAATATTATTGCTAAATCTTTTTTGCCTATCAACACCTATCTTTACCGTCCTGGGGGGGGTGGATTCCTCCCTCTGTGGTCCCTTCTCAAGGTTTCTTCCCTTTTTTCACACGTGTTTTTTGGAACTTTTTCCTTGCCCGGGGGGAGGAGCAGGTTAAGGGGGTGTTGTTTGTTTCCATGTGAAATGTAGGTTGTAAAGCCCT
>JAODTR010021576.1:0-11940 GCA_025399935.1 Amblyopsis rosae
TACAGACATTCACACCTCATTGTATGTTTCTGTTAATGTATGTTAGTTTGGAGATTTGAGTTATGTTTAGCTTATGGTCTTTGAGCCAGGCTGTAACAGAAGTCACCGTAGCGTACTAATTTAACAGATTTAAAAGACTTGCAAACGGCCAGACCCGTGTCATATAGTAGATTCCCAACAAATTCCCCAGTATAAGTTATCCGATTTAGTCATTGAGGTATGTAGTTGGGTCGTCGTCGCTTAAGAATCAAAATTCCTCCTGTTAAGTAGGCGGATCTTGGCGCAGTGTAAATTAAGTAAAGAAATGCAGGCATTATTAGGAGGGAAATGACAAGATAGTCTTCTATATCCTACCTGCTCCTTAACACGTTGGCAATGCAGACAGTGCTACAGACGTTGCTACTACTGTTCAGGGAATGTAAAGGCCAGACAGATGTTTGAAATAACAGGTGTATTCGACCACTTCTCAAGATGAAGGCAAACTATGCTGTTGTAACAGTAAGTGATGTTATCATCATCTTGGGAGTAACATCAGCCCGGCCGCTGATTGGCCCAATAGAGCTTGATGATAGACTTACACATTTTCATTGAGGGGTTCCAGACTGATACTCATGGCAAAATGAAATTGGAGCTAGGATGTGGGTTTCCAGTCTTGTAGCATTTTCCCTGTTTACAGGAAGACCTGCTATCTGCCTCCTGTAGTACTTCTGGGTCACTAGGAACAAAAACAATTTACAAAAAATATTGTTCTATAATGGGTGAATGTCAGCTGCAACAGTGATCTGAGGATCAACTCGGTCAAATGTTTTTTATACAGTAACTAACCAGCCTTTACTTATGTAAAGTCTGGGACACAGCGCTGGCTAACTACGTCAGTACCCGCCTACTTGACGAGAGGTATTTTGATTGACATGCATGACGACCAACTATGTAACTTGATGTCCAAATCGGATGTTAAATTAACAATTAGGAATTTGTTGGAAACTAAACGATACAACTCTGGCTGTTTACAGGTCTTGTAAATCTGTATAATTAGTAGACTACATTTATTGAATAAAATACATTCTTTATTTAAAATGAGCAAATAATGCACTGCGCTATCGTTGTACTGGAAATTACGGAGACAATGCTAACAGCCAATGTAAATCGACAGTATTATTTCCCAAAAGTCAGAGTCCTGTGTTAAGCTTACAGGGGTATACAGTATGTATCAGACGTTCAGCACAGTTGCGTATGTGACATAGTGCTAATTAACTTAAGAGGCTGAGACTATAGTAACTACATTCAGTTTGTCTCTTTTCCTCAGTTGAGCGTGGCAGCTGGAATTTTGGCTGCAGCCTCAGGTGACATGTGTGTGGAGGTGTGGAGACCCAGAGAATGAAGGACGAAACCCACCCAAAACCTCATGGAATATCCATAGGGACTGATAAGCTAGTTGTTGTTATTATATTGTTTAATAAATTATTTACTTGTATAACACTCAAAAGTTTCAGAGACATTGTGTTAACTGTTTTGTGTTTTATTTCATTATTAAATATAGGTAGGTATATAATATAGGTATAAATTGATTTAACTACAGGGAGAGCCTATCATTGAAATGTAAACTTTATTAACACTCCAGCAATTAATGTATTATTGCATGCAACAACACTTACAGTTTATCAATCAAGCAATATGTGAAAAGACAAATCAAATCGGAACTAATAATATAAATCAATACTATTCCACATGTACAGCTTCACTGAAGTGAATAGGAATATTCCCCTCTCCTAGTGGTGTTTTTGTGCAGTTTTTTGGTTCGGGTTTTGTTGTTTATATTAGAATTTGAAGAGATACGTAAATTGTAGCCTACTATAAATTCATGTTTCTAAAAAATCTATACGGAGGGAAGCCTTTGTGTGACCGGTTGACATGCTGGTTTCCTTTTAAATCAATTATAATTGACAATCTTTAGAGCTCTTCCAAATCTCAAAGCAGTACACAGGTCTTCTTGTCTTTAAACGGATTTGCAGATGCAGAAATGCCTGTAAGAAGGGGGTCACTGTGCCGGTGGTCCTGGCAAAATTGAACCAACTCAGCTGCTGTCAGGGAGATCTGTAGGACAGGCATTTCACTTAATTACTTTACTTTTGCAGGTTGCGGTTAAGAGTTCAACAAAAGTGTGGGCCGTAGCCTATATTTTTGTAAGCATGTAGACTAAATTGAATGCAGTCTTCTAATACGGTAATGTTAAAACTTCACTAAACTCTATATTGCTAAGAAAGTAAAATTTGTGGTATTACAGGCTGGTATTGTAATGATATATTTCAAGACATTTCTGTGAATTCTGGTCACTGCTCTAATGCATTGTATACAGTAGTTTGTACAACACATGAGCAAGATCTTTACACTTGCTGCCCCTTCCATCATTTTATGTGCTACATTTTGAGTACACATACCTTGACTCTTTCCATGTTGGCTTCCACTCGTAGCTGATCAACCAATCTTTGTGCCTGAACCTCATTATTGTTACTGCACACATTTCCAGACATTGTCTTTTGTATAAAGACTCAACCAGGGTCCAAGAAGCAGTCTCAATATCTTCCTTGAACAATGAAAATGAGAAGTGGTAAAAGTGTCAGCGTCACGAATACTTTTGCAAGCTAGTAATCATGTTCCAGTCAGGTCCCATTCTGGTGCAAGTCCGTGTTTGCCTCAGTTGTGAAGTCATATTTTGTAAAGGGTATACTTCAAATGCCTTATGATGTGCTGAATAGAGAAAGGTCATGTAGTGCTCTGGAAATGTCAGTGACATAATAAATAACATCACAGTTTTTATTGATGATAAAACACTTAATGTTCATCTAACTATATTTTGTGTTGTTTGTAGTCATAGGAAAATTGAGATTCGAAATGCAATATGGAGTGTCCCATAATGTAGAGATGCCCTGCATGATCAACTAATAAGATGTAAATCTCCAGTCGGAGATGCCGTCCAGCTTTAGCTCTGTTTTTAGCATTACAAATAGCTATTAAAATGGTAGATTTGAAAATAAATTCATGTAATTGTCTATGGAAAATATATTGTTTATTTTAATTATTGCATAGCAAGCCACAATCTAGGCCTGATAACCATGGACATTTTGACATATTTTTAGAGCTCTTGCCTATAGGGTGCCAAATTGGCCAGAAACGCCCATGTAGGCTATAGAGTAACGGTAGCTACTCAATGAAGTTAGATAAGTTACCACAAACTAAAAACCAAAGTAGCCTACCTATTCTGGTTTGGAATTCTAAATCTGAACACCAAGTTATTAATAACCTTTGGGGTTCTTGTGTTGTATGTATGCGACAAGCAAATGCAAAATAACAGCGACTTTAGCTTTGAGGGCACCCACCTTGTTAGGACCGGGTAGGACCGTTCAACAGTCCTGTACAGTGTGTAGCTAATGGGACGGGTGTGCACTGCAGCACATGTGCTTGTTGTTAAATAGTTATATGGTTCTTTCATTTTGGCGGGTAGAAGAGAAAATACGGTCAAAAAAAGTGATAAAAGATATGATCAGTTGTGTAACTTTGACATTGTATTTTTATTTTGTTAGAGTAGACTACATCAGCATCATCAGTCACACACACACACACACACACGCGCACACACACACACACACACACAACGTAAATACCTTCAATGTATATTTAATATTGAATCAATCGCAAGTGATATGTTCCTTTGTGCTTTCCGTACTAATGTCGCAGAGGTCCATGCGATGTAGCTATACTTTATGATAATGCTATATAGCAACAAGTTAGGCTATTATCCGCTGACAGGTATTTGTTGGCTATCATATGGAATTATCCAGGAATAGGTATGTTTATTTATTTATGTTCAAATGTGCTTTTTTTATTTGTAAAGCAGGGTAACAGCCTCTTGTGGTCGATAATTTACAGATGGAGTTTACAGCTAAAGTAGCCTATATCTGTTATTGTGATTGACATGATTCTGCATAATAAAATACGGCAGTGTATGGATGTTAATATCTTACTTAATTATAATGCCAAAAGATGCGTACATTAGCGAACTTACTATGACAAATCAGAATGTCACCACACTGTCACAGCTGAACCCTCGTAAAAGACAAAACTGTTTAACAGTTAACCCATAATAAAACCTGTACTATTTTGGCCTGTGCTGTCTATGAAAAATTAAAACATTAAAACACTCAGATGTTTATGGAAAGATGAGCATTTCACTTGTCAGCAGAAAACATGGCAAACCGAGCCCCTTCCGTGGCTATGGAGGCAGTACTTAAGCAAAGCACTGCTCTCCCAGAGGACATGCTCAAGATTCGGGGCTATGACTTTAACCAGGGGGTGGACCACCGCGCCCTGCTCCAGACCTACCTCGCGACTGGCTTCCAGGCTAGCAGCATGGGCAGGGCTATGGAGGAGATAAACAAGATGGTGAGAGGAACAGAGATGTCAAACTAATGACAAATAAATCACTTGTGCTTGTTGCAACAAAAGCACGACAAGACAAGCGCACACACACACACCAGAGACTGACGCACACATAAACCCGCACGCACATACATCTAATCCATGAATTCATTCATTCATAAAATGTAGGGTGTCTAGTATACTGTGTAGATGTATAATGGCAATTTAGCATTCCATAAGGATAACTGGCAGAATACCACCCTGTTCAATATCGGGTACAGTCCTGACTAAGAAAGACTGGTATATGTTTAGGGCTGGAAATACATTTTGGCATGTACTTAATGTTCACAGATAGAGAAACGTCTTGAGCCTGTGGATGCAGACGAAGGAAGTGAATCTACTGGCAGTCAGTCAGGCTGCACCATTTTCTTGGGTTACACCTCCAACCTCATCAGCTCTGGAGTCAGGGAGACCATCCGATACTTAGTGGAGCACAAAATGGTACGTTCAAGGGTATTCAGGTGTGCTGGTTTTCTATGAATCGCAATACAGTCCTTTTTTGTAAATTGGGAAAATTGAGAAATTACAAGGGATTATTTCAGTGTCATAATTTGAGCCTTTTAATTTTATTGTGATATTTATTTACCGCGTACTGCCAATTTATCTCAAACATTTTGGTTTGGTTTTAAGTGCTATACAACCAATATTAATGTGATTAATTCAGTTCAATCAGAGTATACTATTCTGATTTATTTTGACTGTCAACGCGCTTTGTAAATTCTTTTTTTTTTTTTAAGGTGATCTATAAATAGTTATTATAAATGATACTAAAAGTGGCATGCTTCCATCACAAGCAGTGATGCTGGCCATGTTAAAGCAGGCATGAGGTAAGTTGAGAATTGGCTAATGTTTTTGAACGTTTTCGAACATATTACGTTTTTCGTTTGCTTTTAGTTTGCCACAAACGTTTTTGTGAACATAAGCAAGCGGTCTGAGGAGATAGTTCTCGGCGAACACACATTGAAGCTGGATGAAGGTGACGGTTTAAATAAAATAATTTTGGAATAATTTAACAAATTGTTCAAATGCCGTGTTCAAAGTAAACGCGTTCGCCATGAACGATCGCCTCAATTGTGAACTACTACAGATGGACTCATCTTTGGGGTGACAGTACGTTTACAGTGCGCTTGGCTCTTGCTCCATGCAGGTGGACGTGATTGTGACTACTGCTGGAGGCATAGAGGAGGATCTGATCAAGTGTCTTGGCCACACCTACCTGGGTGAATTCAGCCTGCCTGGCAAGGAGCTGCGACAGAGGGGCATCAACAGGTTGGCATCAGGGTACTTAAGGGTAATTTATTGCTATATTACACTTCCTTGTCTCTGTCACCGCTTGCTTTTCTGATCTGCCTGTTTTTAGGATAGGGAACCTGTTGGTGCCCAATGCAAATTATTGTAAGTTTGAAGACTGGCTAATGCCCATTCTGGATGCGATGGTGTTGGAGCAAGACTCTGAGGTGGGCTTTTCTGTAATAGGCTCTGGTTTGAGCCAGAATCAGTTTGACTATTTTCTGCTGAAGATACGACTATTCTCCTGTTAATCAGCAGAATAGTTATTTTGGTTCTAGCTATTCTGACATATTTGGATTCGAGCCAAACAAGATGGACATGCATCAAGTACTTTGGGCCATTATTGTGATATTTATTTTATTGTGAAGCAACCATTTTCTTGCTACATACGTCTACATACTTGCTGAAGGTTTTAGACTACCCTCTGTAATCACAATTACATTTTGTGAATTGGTCAGTTAAATCTGGTCAATCTGGCCATGAGGCATTCCATTAAGCCTACTGTCCAGAATAAATGTTTATTTTGGCAATTTTGACCTCTGACCCACTCTTACCTTTAGGGCACTCGATGGACTCCATCCAAAATGATCCACCGTCTAGGCAAGGAGATCAACAATCCTGAGTCTGTCTACTACTGGGCCTACAAGGTAAGCAGCATAACCAGAATTCATAGCAAGAATTCAATTTATTTATTTCTTATATAATTTATCCTACAAGTTCAGCATCCCTGGATATCTACAGTTTATTAAAAATGTAAATCTGTATACTTGGTCATGAGCGCTTTGACTCGTCTGTTTCAGAATAACATACCGGTCTTTAGCCCCGCCCTTACAGATGGTTCCCTTGGAGATATGATCTACTTCCACTCCTATAAGAACCCAGGCTTAGTATTGGACATAGTGGAAGGTAAAGAAAATAAAAGATCCATCGGTACTGGGATCGATGACTGTTGTCGATAACAACCAGACTGTGTGTTTTGCTTTCAGATATCCGTAAAATCAACAGCCAGGCGGTGTTCGCCAAACGGACGGGGATGATCATCCTAGGTGGAGGGTTGGTCAAACACCACATAGCCAATGCTAATCTCATGGTATGACTTACTAGTTTTCTACAAGTTAGTGGATTGATTGTCTCATGAAGCATTCACAGAACATTCAGGAACCGTACATGTGGTTGTTTCCTTCTAGAGGAACGGCGCAGACTATTCCGTGTACGTCAACACCGGTCAGGAGTTTGATGGCTCTGACTCTGGGGCCAGGCCAGATGAGGCTGTATCCTGGGGCAAGATCAGAATGGATGCCCGGCCTGTCAAGGTACTCTTACAGTATCACAGTAGTACTACTTCCCACCAGGGGCAGGCTTGTATATTTTTGGTTTAATGAATTATATTTGCTGATATTCCCAGGCACAATATACTGCTTGTTACCAAAGGGAGTTTTCTAGATTCACAACATTTCATATTTGCTGATAACCCTATCATGATTAGCTGAGTGGGTCGTGATCTCAAATAGTTGCAAGACGATCCTCTTAAATACGTTAATTCGCCTTAACATCACACCAATTGGAAGCCTTAGACCCTATTACATTGTGAAAAAACTTTTCTACAGACATAGAGGGCTTTTGGGTCTGTTTTGAAGCAAACCCTAGTGGCTAGTTCTAACGCTACCACTACCACTCAACCATAATCGTTCCTGCTTGGGTATACATTATTACACTGAGCGAGCCTACTATCTAGCCTGACTTCAACCATGAAAGGTTTAAGTTGAAAAGGGGGAAAAAATTAAATGGTTTTAAATAAAATTATGAATGCATTTGACTGGCACTTAAAATGTACTGTATATGTTTTAAAACCTGCTAGGTAGACTATTTTTGTGTAGTATAAACAATATTACGTTATACAGTTCAACTGTTCCGACTATGTTGGAGTGTGTTGCAGTCATCATGTGTGTATAATTTCACAAAACAATGAAATTCACATGTCTTAGTGTTTCCAACACATTACAGGTTGAATAGAATTTAAAAATCACAAATTTTAGTTTTTGTTAGCATTTTCAATACTGTCTCAACTTTTCCAGAATTAGGGTTGTAAATTGAAAGTGCTTAGAGTTACTGCCAGTTTCAATGTAATTTCAGTGTCCATACAATAATACGTTTAACAACTGTGGACAGTTAAAAATAAATAAATGAAAATAGTGTTTGACCAAGTAATATTTATATCATAAAGAGATAAAAAGCCCTTGTCCAATGTGCAAAAGGCCTTTAGAAGAGTTTAGAATATTAAATGTTTTAAAATAAATTTTCTTTATAACAATAGTGTTAACATTCATAATATGCTGAGGACAACGACAAATTAGCGACAATTATTAATTTGTCATTAAGAAAGCTTGCAGGTTGTGGCTGGTAAAATGTTTATCTTTTAATCCCAGGTGTATGCAGATGCCTCTATTGTTTTCCCTCTTTTGGTGGCAGAGACCTTCGCCCTCAACGCTGACAAGCTTAAGGCTGGCCAGAAAACTGAATGAGCCCTTTAAAACAGCAAATGTTCAAATATTCTCTCCGTTTATTTTTCGTAATTTAAAGGTAAAGGTAACCAGACAGATGTAAGCCTTGAGAATATGAGTATTACTTGCCTTATTCCTGTGATATTTTGCTGCCTGAATTCTTCCCATGTACATTTGTCTAAAAGTTTGTTTTGGTTTTGTTAGCATTTTAAAATTGATAGCCTCTCTATAATAGCGCGTTTGCCATGCTATAGACGTTGACATAACCCTCCAGGGCTCATTGCGTTTAGATCTGTATACTACTACTAATAATACTATTTAGGTTGTGTACAGATCATATACATTATCAATCATCATGTGATTAGGAGTAGCTATGTTCAGTTTCCCACCAGGTGTCGCCCTTGCATTATATGAAGACTTTCCTTAAATGGAGCACTAGAAACAGTTTATATTATTGGAAAGCTCAATACTTATGGAATCTAAATCTGACAGTGTGAGGCCACTTCACACCACACACAGGTGTGATATTTTTTTTATTTTGAACATGTTTCAAATTTCCAGTAAACCAGTTAACTGTAGTCTCAATAGGTTTTGGGCATAGGCTACTGTTCTCTAGAAATTACATTTAATTCACGAACCTTCCAATTTGTCGTTTGTGAAGTTCTGCACCTTGTCCCTTGATTATGAAAAAGACATTGGTTCAGTAACCCACAGGAAAGTTGTCTAGTTCTGTCTGTGTTTATTCAGTAAAGCCATGTTGATATGCAAATTTCTCTTTATTTTGTGGAAATTGTGACATTTTTCTTTTTGCACATGGAGCCAGAGAATCAGAATAGAACTTTCTATTTTCACATAAGCTCCGTCAAGCATGTCACTTCACAAGCATAGTCATTAGCAATAGTGCAAACATGCATACACACTTAAAACTCTAGTTGGGCGTTCCTGTTGGTGGACAAACTGCTTTTCCATTCAATTTATTACACACAATTTAGTGTGTGTACACCCATAGAAAAGGCAGCGGTGAATTTTCCTTTGTCGCCTATACAAGCGTGTTTGTTTAATATTTAATGGAGAGAAGACAGCCTGAATACTGTGTGTGTGTGTTCGTGCACGTGCGTGCATATACAGTAAAAATGTAAATGAAGTGCAGTCATGCTATGACAACATTTAGTGGCATCTGCACAGAACAAACTGTACCCTCACATACCCTGTACTTAACAATCAACATTGTGTGTGTGTGATAGCCGGGCCATTGCACTCATAATGGCAATTGTGACCGCACAGAGCTAGAACGGCAGTTATTTACTGTGAGAAGTGCCAAGCAGACAGCGACGAAGGGGGAATAAGTGAGATTTGAGATCCCCTGCTGTAAGATGGACTGATTCTGCTTTGGGTACAATATTAGTCCACTTTCACCTATTGATATAAGTGTGTGTGTGTGTGAACCCTCTCTTATCGCTGAGCGGGCCTTCAGCCCCGTGTTTACCTATTATGTTGCTGTGGATACTCCCGCCACAGGAGCCATGTTGGTTAACCTGAAAAGGTATTGGGAGTGTGTCTGTGCACGCATACGGGTGTGGAAGGCAGAGATAGGCCGATGGAGGGAGGGTTTGACTGACTGAAAGGCAAACAGATGAGACAAAGGCTGTAAAGGCAGCGGGGCAGAGATAGACAAATTAAGGAGGGACGGCTAGATAAAGAGTAGCGAGCCATCGCGTCTGGCAGGTAATGCCTCACATGGCTTTCTCTGGAACGGGAAGTCCTCAGTTCCACCGTTGGCTGCTCTGTTTGACGCAGCTGGCTGACGTTGGTGACAAGCATATCTCTTCATTGCTATAGTGATGACCCGCCGAGAACAAACATCCGGGTAACTGCCAGCGGCCCAACCCCAGTGTTCACATTTGTCATCATATAGCCTGCCATTTGTTGCCACTGTGACCAGTGGGCTGGAATTGGAGGTGGGGACCTCCTCAATAATACAAATAAAGTTATAGAGTTATTATTATAAATTTTATTTTTTATTAACTGTTTGTTAACACCTGTCTTTATGCAACAAAGATCAGACAAGACCTATAGCGCACACCTTTACGGTGTGTAAGTCAATATGTAATCACTCCCGTTGATATATTTGATACATACATTTAGATCAATCATCATTCATGCAATATAGATTTTTCTATATTATAAAATATATTTATCATGTTCCAATATATCCAGTATATGCTCCCTATATCTCTTCAGCTTCAACACACATATTTAACACATATTTATTGCATGAATAATTTATGCAATGCTAAGGTTTATTTCGGCGTGTGGGTTTTTATATCATTCTTGTCATCTTTGTAATCAGTTTTACAGGACTGAGGTTAGTATAACAACCACAGTATATGACTACTAAACTTAATTAGTGTTACTCAAATTGCATGCTATTATCCTGTCATATTTCAAATGAATATCACAAAGGTGATGTAGGTAAGACTTAAGAGCTATACATTTAAGGTAATTCTTGTACAAATTCAGGTTTATTGCTCCTGCGTCATTTAAATATATGACAAAATATCTTACTCTCTTTAATTCTTTTTTAGATATAGCTCTCTTTGCAACTTTCAACTCATATCTATAGCAGTATTAATTGTACACAAAAGGCAAACTGTTTCTATTTACTGAGTTGCATAATCATTACTTTATTGTACAGTAAATCTTTGTGTGTGGGTGCGTTTTTACAGATCTAATATGAAAATGTGATTTGCCCTCAGAAGTAAAAGCAATATACTATAGTAGCTATTATATAAGAGAGCAGGCATAAATGACAGAACACGGGGACAAGCATAATCCATAGCAGATGTTTTTTATATGTTGAAGCATGTTGGCACATAATGTACATTTATTTCAGTACACTCAGTGGTCTCCACATTAATATAGTGTTATACAGTTCTATTTACCATGTAGATGATGATATAACATGACCACATCTGCAGAACTCACCCCATACTTGTAGGACACCATTTTAAACATCCGTCAATTCATAACAATGATCTTATTCCAGTGTAAAGGATTTATTTTATTGACACATGCACATGACACATTACATCTTGTTTTTTAATATACTATAAAAATATAAATGAAGACTGTATATGAAACACAATAATATTAAGCATTAAACTGAAATATCTACTTACTTTTTGAGCTGTGCGCTGGTGTGTGCGTGCGCATGTTTGTGTGTGTGTGTGTGTGTGTGTGTGTGTGCGTGCATGTGTGTCCTTAAGTGTGTGATGGTGAGACAGGTCCCCTGTTCCTGCTGAACTGAGCCAGCCAACGTCACACACTGATTATCAGCACAGCAGGCACAGGAGACAAGCCCAGTAGGGGACAGACACACAGACATGAGCGGACCAACAACACAAGTGCACATGCAGACGTAACCAAATGAACAAACAAAGCGCATAAAACAAATTATTTGTACACACACTCACGTACACCCCTGATGGACTGTGAAGGCTGCTGTAAAAGGCTGGCATATTACACGAACCAGAGGAACACAGTAGACACTAATGAGCCTGTTGCCATTTAGCAGACACGCAGAAACACTCAGGGCACGCGATTTCAGCCAACTCGGCAGATTACCTGCTATGTTGAAACCTTACAGACAAATTATCTGCGGGGGGGGGGGGGG
>JAODTR010021576.1:11950-24420 GCA_025399935.1 Amblyopsis rosae
AAAAAAATTTTTTGCCCCCCCCCCCCCCCCCCCCCCCACACACACACATCTCATCCACACTCATATCTGTGACGCTGTCATAATCATCGGAGTAATAGTGAGTCAAACTGACACACCACAAGGGCCCTCCCCCTCAACCACACATACCTTCGGTGCACGCTATACCGTAGAAAAAATAAATTACACTAGCCTTTGTATTCCTGTAATTTCATAGTCGTATAATGCCTACAATGCAACACTTGCTATAGATGAAAATCAGTTACGTTTGACTAGTTCCATATAGCTATATTTGTGGCTTTGACTGCACGAGCATTGAGCTAAATTATCATACATTTCTGTGCTTTGTACTAATATGCCTCTAATACATAGGCTACAGCAGGTATGAGTCACAGGAAAATACTTTTTGTTTATTGAGTAGCAGCATCTCTTGTAGCGGACACAAAAAGGCCCAGGGTTTGTTAAGGACATGGTTATTCATAACAAATTGCTATTAAGCCTGTATTGCTCTAGCATAATCCAGAGCAGGGATTTGATACACTGCCATGCACGTAATGCTGACATTTCAGTCTTACCTCTTCCCCCTGTGCTGAACTCTGTAGAATGTGAAGCTGTGGCGGCAGAACTTAACCACTGTGAACATGGTAGGTGCAAACACTGCTCACATGTGGGCTAAGTCCTGATGCCACGCAACCAGCAGTCTGCTGCTGCAAATCTACTTGGGCGTGCCTGCGTATGCTAACCAGCGCCTGCGTATGCTAACTAGTGTCTGCGTATGCTAACCAGCGCCTGCGTATGCTAACTAATGCCTGCGTATGCTAACTAATGTCTGCTTATGCTAACCAGCGCCTGCGTATTCTAACCAGCGCCTGCGTTTGCTAACCAGCGCGTGCGTATTCTAAACTGCGCCTGCGTTTGCTAACCAGCGCATGCGTTTGCTAACCAGCGCATGCGTTTGCTAACCAGCGCCTGCGTATGCTAACCAGCGCATGCGTATGCTAACCAGCGCCTGCGCATGCTAACCAGCGCCTGCGTATTCTAACCAGCAAGTGCCATTGTACGCGGCTCCACAGTCGCTTTCTTCATGCCGGCCATTGGAAATCCCTGGCAATGTGATTTAGTCCTGTAGTCTCAAAAATCACTCTGCCAGGAATTCCCCTGGCCAGCAGCATAGACTACTAGATGGTGAAAACTGATCGTGAAATGAACACTCTGAAAACAAAGTGACATTACACTACGAAGTGTAATGTCACTGCTTATTCTGGGGGTTACTTGACCGGAGTGGTGGATTACATCTTTAGACATTGTGGAATCCCTCTCATATTGCTTCTAGCATTTGTTTTGATACCGTCACTGTTTTGTGAACATGCTTGCTTGTTTATACAGATGCAACTAAGAAGAAGTGCAAGAAGAAGTTTTCATAATATACATATACTTCCTTTTCTATTTATAATATGGAACAAAGGCCTAAGGTAAAATTTGAAACTGGATTTTTATATGAAAAATCACTTAACAGATAGATAAATGACCGATATTTCATTCTGTCCATTTTCTGTCAGTTGATTACTAGATTAATCAATTCATTGTTTCACCCTGACGTGCATGTGTGTGTGTGTGTGTGTATGTATGTACCTGACCAGAATGAGTGTTATTTTGTTGTGTGACTTTTTCCATTATGCTACTTTAACATCCACAGACCTTGGTCTGTGCCCTTCCTTGTGCGCGCGCCTGGCTTCTTGACTCGCCGACATCCTGTGGCCACTTACAAAAATAGCTTTTCAATTACAGCATGGAGAGTCAGGTTGGAAGGAAGTGGCTTGGCAAGTGGCACTCCCGTTAAGACCTTAGCCCTACTCGGGTACTGCCTCTTCCCTATGTCTTTGCCTGTTGTCAAGGAAACAGTATGGACAACAGAGGGCCATGTGGACATTAGATAGAATTTGTGTAATTGCATTTCCACACCCTTATGCGTTAGCCTATAAGATAATATTTAATACAACATGCATTTTTCCTAAGCATAATCAACATAACTAATGTGCCATTCTTTAAAGAAAGCTATTTTGTTGACAGCACAGATGTAGACATATTTCGCTCTGAACTAGGTATGAGTCAGTGGCCCACTTTTGGGAAACTCCGGGCTCTAAATAGGTTTTAGCCCTTAGCGTTCTCACTAAGGGGCCTGGCCGAATCCTCCGCCGGGGGACACAGTTAACAGGGCGCAGCCCGTTAATGCTGACATTCTGTATCACTGGTGTGACAAATATGCTGCATCCAGGGTCAGGAACTCATGAGAGAATGCTAACATACCCTCTTCATAATGTATCTCTTACACTTAACGCTGTTGAAATGCCACTTGTGAATGAATATTGTTTTATATATCCGTGCAAAACTACATCAATCCATTTCTACATGCTTGCCTCTATAGACAAATTACCTCATATTTGTGGTGGCTTTTGTTGTTTGGGTGCCACTGGAGGAAATAGTAGTAATATGTCTATTTTAATATTACTGTACTTTCTACCCCACCATGATCTAATCTGGTATTATAGTGCCAAGCAGAAACATGCTGTGTGAATCTCAAAGTGCACCGTATAGTAAAAGCCAGTGTCTACTTGAAGTGCCCCTAGAATGCAATGAGGGGGCGGAGCCTATACGTTTGGTCATGTAAGGTCCTGCCGCCCATCAAAGAGAGCGTGCCAGCTCCTCTTTAGCTCGCCTCCGTCGACCCTAAAGCCCTCTATCCCGGGCCGTCCTTTCATCTGGCAGCAGGCTCTGCTGTCTTCTCTGCCTTTTCATCTTTTCCATTGGTTTTCTTTTTTCTTTCCCTCGTACCGAACCCCCCTTTACCTCAACCCCAACCCATCCCACCGCTCTGCCATCGAACCCGCAGCCCTTAATATCGATGAAGTCACTCCTTCCCTTCCCCGTCTCGTGACGCCATTCGGGTTGACACACACCGTCCAGCGCCTCACCTCAAGCAACCGCTTCGAGGAGCTCGACCAAAACCCTCAGCGTGTCCCATGCCTTTCATTTTTTAAATTTTTAAATGTGCAAAATTATTTTTTTGGGGGGGATGTTTATTACGGTTGGAAATAATCATACGGTTTGTATCTGTGTGGGCCTGCTAGGCCCTCTGGTTTAATTGTGCCGACGTGTCGCGTCCTGACTGAGGCCTACAGTAGGAAAATTAAGATCACTGACTGACGACCGGGAGCAGATGTACGCTAGCAGCTTCAAAATGTTTTCACACAGCATGTGTTCGTGGCTTGCAGCCTTGTGCGTCGGTCTCTAGGATTAATATGTGTGTGTGTGTGTGTGTGTGTGTGTGGCACCGGGCGGGAGGGAGGGTTGTTTTGTAAGTGCTGTTCGGGTAAACGCTCTACGTGTGTGTTCCGGAGTGTTTATATGCACCCAGCGCACAACGTATGGACGTCCAGCTGTTGATGTGGCCACAGGGCTGTTTTCTCAGACCGTCTCGGTGCCTCTGTGCGAGTTCAGAATTTACACAAGGGCATGCTGTTAAGTGGCAAGGCCTCTGTTGAGGCAGCTGAACTACGAACCCTTGGTCTCTCAGCACAAATGGTCTCTGGCGTTGCTCTTTGTGCGCATATGCGCGCGAACAGAAGCACACACACACACACACACACACACACAAACACACACACACACACACACACACACACAGGCCGGGCACAATCTGCAACTGAGCGCCCGATATGGTCACTATGGATAAACAAATGGAGCTATGTCTGCTGGGCAAACAGGGCATGCACCTCATGCTGCCTCATAAACCAAGAATAGTACAAATACACAGCAGCCTGACATCATTCACACCTCGGCTGGGAACCACTTCACAATGCGAACGTGGGCGTAGGCCTTCTGTATCTGTAGCGCACTTCAGCAATTATATATCGTGAGTATGATATATTCTGTTTTTCCACTGCGTCATCACTGTTTTAGAGCTCTTATTAGATTTTCACCTTAGCTTAATGCATTTCCAACGTCAAATCTGTGGTGGAACACATTGTGTCAACACACTATACAAAGGTCATGGTAATGTCTGCATTTCCCTCTATATGGGTAAATATGACATGCTTGCATTTAACAATTGCCATGATGGAACACATGCGACTTTGCTGATAACAGCACCAAATCGTATGGCTTACGGCGCCGGGAAAAAATGTAATTAAATAAATTAAATGAATATGATCCCCTCTTTGCCTACAGAAGTGAATAAATAGGAGTAGAAAAAATATGTCTATGTTACAACCGCGACTGTTTGTACTGGCTTAGTGTAAAGTCTACAGATTGAATAAGAAGCTATCTTAGTCAAAAACAAAGGCTTAATCTATTAGACACAAAATCCTGGGTTTCCCAACTCTAACAGCAGTTACAAAACCTTTGAAAAAGAGACTGGCTTAAACCTGCACACCTTTACCGGTACCACACCCAGGTTGTGCAGTTATACGACACAACCACATAAGAGTATATTTCTATGTGTATGCGCGCGCGTGCGTGTGTGTAAGTAGAAACGTATTTGTTTCGCCTTGCGTGTGAGAGTGCAATTACCGCCGAGGCCATGACATTCAATGACATTCAGAGAAGCACTAGCCGTCTCCTGTGAGGCTTTTCCAACTGCATTTATTTTTCCCAAATTGAAATAGTGTGTTCATTGGCTGGCCTGAAATCAATGGAACGCACCACATGTGAGACATTAGTCGGAGAATAAAAAAGTATTTCCAGCCCCGGCAAAAGAAAAAAAAGAAAGAAATAGCTCAGTTCTTCGAGCTGTGAAGCTAGCCTGAGCAGTGAGTACCCAGTCCAGGCCAGGCCAGGCCAGGCCGTGGCCCATCCCTGCAGCCCAGTGCCTGTAACCCTATCCCCAGCCTGACATGTTGCCAAACACCCTCACCAGCACCAGCCCTGTACTTATAGCTTGTGACCGCTGCCACCGAACCACACACACACACACACCCATGCACAGACCATACACGCTTTTATTCCACTACGCCAAGGTTTCCTGAAGCTGGGCCCATTCCTGAAGACTCACTACTCAATCAACCCAGCACAAAAAAAACCCACATAGCCCAGAGTCCAGAAAACGTCATAATGCTCGTCTCTGCCTCACCCTTCCCTCTATTTCTCATCTGCTCTGCCTTATCCACCCATCCATCCATCCACCCATCAATCCATCCATCCATCCATCCATCCATTGAATGTGGTACATTTCAGCTGAATACGCACACACACTGTGAAAGACGAGAAAATAAATCAAGCTCCTTCCCTGTCTGCCATGCGCCTCTGCTCGGAGGTTATCTGGGGTTGAAATCACAGACCCCTGGTGTCTGTAGCCAACCATAGCACGTACAGCACCAAGTCCCCAGCCATCCCAAATTAGCCCGCCGCTAACCTGTATCAGCCCACTTACGCTCCCTTTTACCTCCCCTGTAGCCGCCAGCAGCCCATTTTGGCAGACTTCCCCAGAGTTCCCATAAGGAGAACCAGGCCGACAGGCGGACATCGCCTCGCCATACCGACCAAATACAGGAGTTGTTGCTCAAACAGGGTTATGGCTACAGTAGCCAGATTCCCTTCCTTTCATGGAGGTTTGTGAGCAGACTTAACAGTCCCCTTGAACAATGAGAGGAATGTTAGCAGCCAGGGCCTCGCTTGAAAACCACCTCAGACTCTTTCGCCTCACTCTACAGGATCTACAGTTATTTATTTAGGTTTTTAGCTTATGTCCTCGGTGTGCTGTGCTATGCTGCCAGCGATACCCCGCATACACAGACTGACAGGCAGGCAGGCAGGCAGGCAGGCAGACAGACACACACACAGACAGACAGACAGACAGGCAGGCAGGCAGGCAGGCAGGCAGGCAGGCAGGCAGGCAGGCAGATGGTCACAGACAGGTAAATGGAGAGAAACCAGACCTGCGTTTTTTTCCGCGGAGAAGCCCACTCAATCAGAAATACGCACGTTGCGCAGCAAGATGGAAGCAGGCGGTCAAGATACATAAGAGGCGGTCAGGGGTAACAGCCATTCCATTCAAATGAACTACTTAAGGCCAACTTTTTTTGTTTGTTTGTAATGGAGCCCGTCCAAAGATGCAGGCCTCAGGATCAGCAGAAAAAACACCACCAAATGCCTAAAGACACAGTATACTGTACATCTAAACATGCTGGATCAACAGGTTGCAGAAGCTCCTGTAAAACACGCTTGAAGTAGCTTCTCAATGGAAGCCTAAAAGTCCAGAGCAACTGTAGGGGGACGGGAACGCGGGGTGGATAAAAGGCGTACAGGTTTGCCAGGTCATAAAATCATAAAACAATAAAAGACAACAGTCAACGTCGGAGAGGAGCTGCCAGCAAGCCTTCGCACACTGCTGTACCTACCTGGTGAAAAGTTAAAACTACAGCAGCAACAACAACAACAACAACAAAAAACTGTCTCACAATGTCTTTCAATGTTCTTCTTTCTTCTTTCAGCCCGTGCCGTCCAGTCTTGCGTTTGGGTTGAGCTCTCTCTCTCTCTCTCTCTCTCTCTCTCTCTCTCTCTCTCTCTCTGTGTGTGTGGGTCTCTCGCTCGGTTAGCCTTTCCCTGGGCTGTGCAGACAGGAGTGTGTGTGTCTGGGAGCCAGACGGGGTGAGAGTGAGACCTAGGCAGACCCAGCCCAGTCTAGGGGATTCCACGTTGATGGCGTCAGAGGAGCCGGGCCCTCCCCTTCGTCTCTCTCTCTCTCCCTCCCTCTCTCTCTCTTCCTCTTTCCCACCCCATCCGCTTACTTTTTTCCCTCCACACAGCCAGTAGAACACAGGAAAGGGGGCAGGGAGCTAATTGGCCACACAGCTGCTAATAAAAGAGCAAAAGGCTGTTTGATTCGACGGTAGGCAGGAAGCTAAATGTGTAGTTTGGACAGTGTAAATGCACACACACACATTCATACGTATATGCATATATGCATTATGTTTATGTATATATGTATGCGTGCAGTGAGTGCAGGAAAGTTTAGTGAACCCGTAGTTCTGGGAAGAAAGCATGTGCATTTGCATGCAACCCTCTCAAATAGATAACAACACCACATCAAACCACAGCGAACTTGCTTGGTCACAGGGACACATTGATTCTAGCCTTTTTATGAAATGTGCTTAAATGTCAGTACAGACGTTTGGGACCATTTTAGCCAGGCCACGGAAATGCGTTTGCATGTATCTCTGAGGTATAAATTGTAACATCAATGAAATAACGATTGCAATTTTGTCCATTAGCAGACCTTTTTATCCAAAGTGACGAAGTGACAATGTGAGCAGAGTGCATGCTGATTCACGTGCGTGATTGAGACAGACCGGAGAGAGATGAAGCTATAGAAAAGCACCAGCGTGCAACCCAGATTGATCTGCACCTGTCTACTGTTGAAACTGACCCCCCCAAACCATCACCCCCCTTGCAAAGCAGAGTAGTGTGGAGACCAGCTTTGTGAGAGGCACTATTACGAGTTTTATGACTTCCTCTCTTTTGCTCCCAACACACACAAACACACCTACTCACATACACACAGTCCCACATAGAAGACCACACCCCTGTGCGTGTGTGAGAGGAGAGGGCAGACGTCACACATTCCACACACGCAAAACACACCAGCGCAGCCACAAGCACACCCGCGCGTCTCCTAGCAACGCGTACACTGACTTGGGTAATAGCTATGCCAGTAAGACACGACTGCCACCGAAGTTTATCTTCTCCATGGGATGTGTTTGTGTGGACGCTAGTTTCTATGTTGTTTACACGTGGGATTGAACGACTACACAACTGTCAAATTGATGCGTGTGTTCACTCTGTGAACAGTATTTCACTGATTTTGTTTGTTTGTTAGCAAAAATGATCTCCTCTCTTGTGGCTTATGGGGAGGTCTGGGAAACTATGGTTGAGTGTGAGGACTCAAACTATAAATGTTATAGGACACACAGACACTGCTTAAAGTAGAACATGTTCATTTTGCTTGGGCAGTATGCATATGTATACTGCATATGGAAAAACCTTGCCCAAAGGATATTTCCATATGCAAGTTTTTATAATATTTGTTCTCCTTTAAAATTTGAAATATAATTAACATTTTAATTGTAGAGAGACTGCTGTAATGTCACAATATAAGCAGCAGAAATATTCAAGACACCTTTTTAAAAGACATTAATAAAATAACGTTTATTAGCGGAGGTTGAGCATTATGTTTTTTCTCAGATCTTACCTGTTTCTGTTCCATAGTGCAGCTAGAGGCATGATATCTGTCAGGTTTCAGTCCAGAAGTATACTGTACACTATCTGTGTGCTGTCGCCAATCATCGTGTGTGTGTGCGCGCGCGTAGTGCGTGTCAGTCACATGGGACACTAAATGATCATCTCAGACAGTGAGTCAGACAACAAGTAAGTGACACTAATCTTGGCCAGAGGGCCTGGGAGAAAAATAAATTCCATTTTGTTGCCATGGCAATTTAGATCTAATTATACAACAGGCAGATGAAAGGTTTCTGGACAGAGATATCGATTGGTTGTATGTGTATATAGCCTACTGTACAGTATTAGTCAAAGAATAGATGAGGGCCATAAATGAGCGTTCGCACCTAGGACCCAACTCAAATTTCTGAGGTTTTGATGCCTTGCCCAATTGTATTTGGTGAGTGAATTGGGAGACCATTGCTGCTGCTTCTTCTCTTTGCCTATATTATTTTCCTGGCCTGTGCAGTCACAAGGCAGCCCCCTCTGACACACACTTTTTGTTGAACTTTGTTCTGGAAAAAGACTTTACTTTTTCGTTCATTAAAAATTCACAGTTGGCAGTAAGCATCTCCTATAGCCCGGGCCTATTACTACACAGAGAACAGGTACAATGCTTAAAAGTAACTACATAATGACAGCAGCCAGTGCTTGAGCCGACGACCTGTTGGCTACTGGGTGGCCTGTCAATCTGTCAAGCTATTTTCCTTTTTCCTCAAGCTGAGCTCCAACTAAAATTAGCTGCCTCGGGCCCTGTCTCCATTTCTGCTTCGTTCCTGGAACATTTGTGGCCATAACTACTCATCCATACAGGAACCCCCCCTCCACACACACACACACACACACACACATGTCTAGAAGCCATTAGTAAGTCCTCAGCACAGGACAATATGGCCGAACCTAGCTAAAACTAGCCAGCTAGCAGACTCCCAACTGCTACAGTATTAGGTCTGCCCTTATTTTCTTTTTCTTTCTCTCTCTCTCTCTCTATATCTCTCGCTTGCTCACTCTCCACCCCTACCCCCTCCGCCCTCCTTTTTCTGGTATTTATGTGTTGGCAGTTGCCGTGGCGACAAGACACACAAACACTGCGGCAGCAGACAGGAAGCGCTGTGGAACCACAATGGCGTCACTGCGGCTCCATGCTCACTCTGCGCTCCCTCTCTCTCTCTCTCTCTCTCTATCCACGTATAAGCCAGCCAACCTGCATGCTATAATCCTTAGCAAGCTATACAGAGACCACACCGTTCCATGTCTATCTCCATGCCCTCTCTCTCTCTCTTTCTGGCCTCATTATTATTATTATTATTATTATTAGCATTGCTTTCACAGCTGTGTCCCTGGTTTTCTTTTAGAGTGCATAGCGCGTTAGCTGCCTTGCTCTTTGGAAAATCATGCGTGCCGTCTGCTTTGTGGCTTCTAGAGCGCCTGGTGTCAGTGGACGCGCTGAAACGTCACCGCCTCAGGCTGCCCGATGCCCTGGCCTTCCATAGCGGCCCTCACGGTCACAAGGAACACCGGCTCTGAGAGTGTGTGTTCGTGCGTGTGAGAGAGAGAGAGAGTGTGTGTCTCTAGTGTAGGCATGCATGAGAATGCATTTGTGTGTGTGTTGACAAAATGCATGGCAAGCAACAACAAACACAAAAACACTATATATACTGTACTGTATATATAGTATATACAGTATGTTTGCACTGAGGGAGTGGCGGGCAGGCAGACAGGCAGACAGACAGAGGGCATGAGCATATTGCACTCTCTTACATCAGACTGGCATTAGTTAATAGTGTTTAGCCTACCCTTTTTCACGTATTCCCCCTTACCCCCCACACACACCCAAGCTAAATATACTCCCCTGGAATAAAACCCTTGAGGAGAGTCCGCCCTCTGTTACTCCCTACACTAAATATACCCAGCCAAGACCACCTTTACCACACCGACAACTGTAAACCACTGTCTGTCTACTGACCCTTGGCACCTGCTCAGTGTCTCACGTCTCACACACCGTGTCGCACTCACTCTCCCATGATGCAACACTCATAAGGTGAGCTCATTGACAGAGAAGAGGGGGAAGAGAGAGAAACTGAGAAATGCAAGGGATACAGGTGGAAAGAAGAGAAAAATAAGAGAAAAACAGATGCCTGGACCAAAAGAGCTCGCGTTGCAGGGCGGGTAGGGTAGCAGCTCCCAGCAGAAGTGCTTGTGGGATCTCTCTTGAGCATCGTTGAGCAGGGTGCCCACCTCCAGTTAGCTCCCTAATACTAACTGCCTGTCGCTTTGGGTAAAAGCATCTGCTAAATCACATCATTGTATCTCTATATACTGTATGCTAGGCTTGAGATGACTTTATATATAGTCATATTCATTGTCAATAGCATGTTGTTAATAATAAATAAATAATCAGAAAATGACATTCAAATGACAAGGAGGATAAGAAGAAAACTGAAGTGAAAACGATGATGAGATTTTCTAGAGTTGTGTAAATGTACTATACTGTATTTAAAATTAGGAACTGATATTAAGTCATAGACTATATTTTACATTGACAGAATGTGCATGTGTGTGTGTGTGTGTGTGTGTGTGTGTTCGCTCAGTCGAGGGAGGAAGTTTATCTGTGGCCACACGGCGTTTCTGTTCCTGTTGGACCGTGAGTGACATCATCGTGAGTGACACACGGCCAAGCAGCTTCCTCCGTCGAGCTACTCGCTTGTGTGTCACACACTCCCTCTAAATTATAGTCCGTGTGACGGCTGTTGACATTATGCCAAATTTTTTTTCTTATCCACCCTTGTCAGCCTCCACTGTCTTTTCGCCGGCAGCCGCTGTGTTAGCAGCGACCTTTGACCCCTGCAATAGATTTCCCTCACCTGTCTCTGTGTTACCATTAGAAAACGAGAGGCTCCGTAATGCGATTTATGACTCTGCGTTGAATCAACCTGTGCACCGGGGTGTCAGCCGCTCAGATCTGTGCACGTTGACCGCGCATGCGAAGCCCCACTATGCACAGCAATATGGGTGTCCTGTTAAGCTGACGAAACAGAATACAGTGTAAACATAAGAAGCTAAGCATATACAAAACATCATTCTTTCTCCAATAGGCACACAGTCAGGGGGGCTGCCTAATGAAGTGCAATGTTGAGTGCTGGTTATATCAACTTTTATGATACTGTAAAAACACTCGTATGTCTTTGTAGAGAGAATAAAGGGGGCCGTCCCAATCCCAGTGATCTATTTCACGCACGCACACACACACACACACATGCACACAGCGCCACACTGTCAAGCACAACGGTAGTCAAAGCCTACACATTAACCCCATGTGGGATGATCTATGCCCTGTGTGTGTGTGCATGAATGAAGCGTAACGCAACGTAAACTGCTAGGCTCCTCGGTGCAAATAAAGCCTTCGTCATCTTCACCACCCCAAAGGGTTGGAAAAGGAGTGCACCTGGAACAGCAGTCAAAAGCAAGGAGCAGGGAATTGCTGTGCACCCGACACAAAGAGATGAGGTTACTTGTTGATCATTCAGCAGTCATGCCGAGGGAACTCTGTCGCGCTCCCGCTCCAACTGAGGCTTCAGCAAAGTTTATAGAACCACCATTTGTTTCTCTCTCCGCCGGGCTTCCCTCCAGTGATTCAACGTGTACATTCGACATTTTTATAACCCCTGAGGAAATCAAAGAAAGGCGTTGTTTGATGTGCAGGACCAGGTGGTTTTCCTATGCGTGTAGGCGTGGTGCGCTCTCGAAAATACACGGGCGGTTTAGTGAGCTAAGCCAAGGTGCACACACACTGACTGGGTGTGTTTGTGTGTGTTTCTGGCCCCAAGTGATGGGTGCTCCTGGGAGAGGGTATGTGCCCATAATCCTGCCCCTTGGGCTCCTTAGCTTCCATCCATTTGGTTATAAGCGCTCTCCTGCCTTTCTTTCTGTTCATTAGACCTCCCTTGATGCTCCTGGGTTGGCTCAAATGACCCCCCCCCCCGCCTCCCTCTCTCCCTGAACCTCCCTCCCTCCCTATCTGCCTCCCTCTCTCCATGCCTCCCTCTCTGCCTCCCCCCCACCTCCCTCTCTCCCTGAACCTCCCTCCCTCCCTATCTGCCTCCCTCTCTCCCTCCCCCCCGCCTCCCTCTCTCCCTGAACCCCCCCTGCTTCCCCCCCTCTCTCCCTGAATTTCCCACCCTCTGTATTCCTTTTTCTGTCTC
>JAODTR010021584.1:0-24420 GCA_025399935.1 Amblyopsis rosae
TTTGGGGTCCCTTGCTGAAGCTGCTGCCCCCGCGACCCGACTCCGGATAAGCGGGAGAAGATGGATGGATGGATGGTTTTTCCTACTGTAGTTCATTCTTTAGAATTGGACAAAGCATTACAGATGTCCAGGTTTAGATGCCAGAGCTAGCATGACTGGCCAGGATACTGTCTCTAAGAATGCAATATGCAATCTGCTTTTTAATCTGCTTTTTACCCACATCTGCTTCTTTTGTGTTGCTGTGTTGGTGACAAGATGCCACATAAAAGCACCCAGGCTCTCGTGACAGATAGTGATCTCAACCAACTATTCTTTGAAACATTGCTTCCATGCTTCCAGAAATACCCTCAAAGATGTGTTTTATCCTCTGATCACTGTCATGGTATGTAAACCAAAATCTATCTTACATTTTTGTCTATTTATTACCAAATACCTTTCTTATATCATTTATGCAATTGCTCCCGAAAAAGAAAAGCATCACTTTCTTCAGAATTAAACCACATAATATTTTATTATTGGACACATTTAAATGTAAAATAGCGTAGATAGCCTGATGCTGAGGGGGAAAATCATAACAGCCGCTGCAGTAATAACAATTAGGCCTACAAGAGCCTGTATCGCTCTCTTATTGAAAACTTGGTATGCACTTGCTACGAGCAGGGAATTCTGCTGCCGTTTAAGAAGGTGGGTGTGATCATTCATAGAGGCTGTTAGCTATAGCTTATAGGTTTTAGTGAAATTTAACATAATGTAAGTCAGTTTGAGAGAAAAAAAATAACATGTCTGTCTGTACTGTCTATAGGTCCAAAGACTGGATTTTATTATAATTATCAATTTGTTCGTTTTATGTAGCCGGGGTTCAATATTGCAGTAAATACTGTTATAAATGTATTTCTAAGTTAATCATTAGTGTTCAATTATTTCAGGCTTTACAATCACACAAGTGACACAACACATCCCTGGGCTTACTTCCAAATTACAATGTGAAGTCTAAATCAGTGTTAAGATTTTTATGTTTAATTGAATTTCAGTGGATGGTTGACCTATTTAACTATAGCAAGCAGTATTATATGGCCTCATGCTACCATCTACCAGACTAAATGTGGTGGGTTTGAAACCTATAGGCCTTCCTGTAAGTATCCTTAATCAAAATGCTGCATATTTTGTATCGAGTGAAAAATATGACATGGTAATAGGCTACTTGGATCAGTGACCATCCCAGTTTCATGACATGGCTTTAACATGTCAAAAACATTATTTTATTATGAGGAATTCATAAATGTAAGACAACAGTTGTATGTCAGATGTCACCATGAGTTACTTTAAGAAAATGATGAAATTCCCTCCTCTATTCCCTTTATTGTGTTTTTCTCTCTGTCCCTCTTTTCTGCCTCTCAACATTTCGTTTTCTCTCCTTTTCGGCTGTCACTTTTAATCTCTTGTCGGTTCAGTCTCCGGCACGTCATTTCTCCTCCAAGCCTAGAGGATTATTTGTCGTCTTACGTTTTCCTCACGTTTCCAATGACAGTGCACTCCAAAGTGATCTCTTCTTCAGCCTTGTGATTAACTATAAACACTGGGGGTAGCTTCTTTTTATTCGGAGGGTTTAGTTGCACTTAAAACAATTCTTCGGAGAACAGAGTATTCCCCCTCGACCACAGTGGCAGACGATAATGGAATAAATTGCACAGCTGGCATCTAAGCACACAGGCGCTATACCTGTGATTGCAGTACTAGCATTCGTGAACACACACACACACACAGGCATACAGATTTCTACTTTGACATTCATCACACACACAGTATGCATGTTTTCACACACTGGCAGGGAGCAGTGAGCTAATGCTGAATGTACTGTATAGCTCCCCAATGCTCACAATTGCCTGTACTAATAGTACAGGTAACAGTACAGTTCCTCATTGATTGTTAAATGAACAACGCTTTGTTGTTGTTGATGTTTGCTGATTGGAGGAAGTGTCTGAACATTCACATCGACCACCGGACACCTTAGTGCACCACGAATGCAACTTGAGTGTGTGCCGAGGATGCCAAAGCAAATGGAGCAGCGGATCGGGTTATTCCGGGATAAAGCTCTCTGTTTTACTGGAACTAAATCAGATGATTCGCCTGGATCCATCCCTCTGATGTATTATTAGCAAACCTATTTGTCATGCACAAAATACTTAAAAAGAACGCTAATGTGGCCAGACAGTTTATGCCTACATTCTAGCATCAAATGTTTTGCACATCTTCAGAGATTTTGGCTCCATATATTGTAGAACCATCTCTAGCATGAGCTGCTTTGACAGACAGATGGACCTGTCTCACAGTGACATCTGGAAATGATGCGAGGGTGAGATTTCAGCATGGATTCCCAGACCCAGTCCCTTATTGTGCAGGGTCGCGTGCAGCCATGCTACTTTATTTTGATAAAAGGTTCCCTAGCCTAAAATTCAGTGTGAGGACCTTAATGTCCCAAAGTGAAGCTCACAGTATGTCACTCAAGGAATAGGGTATCCCTTAGGGATCTTTATACTGATCCTAGGCACTCCAGTCTTCCAGGTCATAGTGAGTGGCTTGAACTGCCTCTCTCTTCTGCAGAGAGAAATTCCTAGTTAGAGTGCATCTTGCCTTAAAAATGTCCCATGTTGAAAAGCAAAGTAGCTCATACAGTATTCATTATTGAGAAGAACTTAAACCAATTACAATGAAACTACTATAGCAAAGCACACATCTCAATAGTCACTGGGAATTTCTTCTCAATTCCTACCACTCAGCGATTCAAATTGATCTAGCTAACAATAATGTTCCAGCATTGGCAACTAGGATTTCATTTTTTCTACACAATTACACACGATAGAGCCCACACAGCTCCCTACAGCTTATAACAATGCAGTCAGGAGGCAATCTCACTGAAGAATAAAATATTTCTCACATCTCAGCTCCTCTCCGGGGGGGAAGGGGACAGTGACTCTCCAGTCAGATCCGGTAAAATGTATTTCATATTCAAACGCAAATGGAGCAATTTGTGCAAATAGCATACGTAATAGGGGAGCGCTCTCCCAGGTGTGTGTATGGCAGCCACGTCCACGAGGCGACGCTCCCCACCCCTACTGTATCAGCACGGAACCTGGGGCCCATAGAAACGGAGCTGGGAATGAATTAGGGGTGTCATTGGTTAAGGACATCAGCAGAGAGAGAAAGAGAGAGAGAGAGAGAGAGAGAGAGAGAGAGAGAGAGACAGAGAGGGGCATAATGAAATTCTATTTTCCCATAAGCAGGGGCAGCTAGTCTGGTGTGAAATCAGATAGGGCTCTGGCTAGCATGGTTATTTTGACGTGTCGGAATAATCTTTCTCTCTGTGAGCTAAGCGATAATTCAGCTGTCATTCTGAGAGCGAGGCAGTGATAACGAGCCTGTCTGTGCAGGGCATGGAATGGAGAAATGATATGTGCTCTTGTTTTCTGTTAATAAGTTGATAATTAGGGACCACTTGATTTCAGACTCCCGCCTCCTTTGTCACTGCAGTTACACTAAGTTGTGTTTTGGTGTGCTTTCTCAAGCATGAATATTACATAGCCTATATATGTAGCTGTAATGTTTTTAGTATGGCTGATTGTTTCTTCACTTTCCCAGGGACTGCTGATGGAAAATAGCCTTGTGCTAAATCTGGTAACTAGCATCTCTCCTCTTCTTTGAGGTTAATGTGCTTTGTACATGGTCCCTTTAAAAACAATAAAAACTGCCTTATGAGTACAAGTCAAGTCATGAATGCTAAAATTAGACTAAATGCTTTAAAGTTTCAAATGTTTCAACACCAATTAATTTAGTTTGATTAAAATGTTCTTAATACCAAACAATCAGTACAATAATGTTAACGTGCACATTATGGTCTCATTCTAGGCCTATTTCTTTTAATATGATCATGGAACATAATTAGGTGTTTTTACACCTAAAAACACATAATTATGATATCGGGTATGAATGTAACCAGCCTCACTACAACTTCAAAACAAATAAATAAAACAATTACCGTTTGTGTCCTTAGTGTTTACTTGAATAGGTTATGTCTCATTCTGTAGTATTTGTTTGCCTTGCCATTAATAGATTGCAATAGATGCATAAATCCCCCATACTGTTTGTTGTAAAATGGAAAGGTGTGTCATGGGTCATGTGTTGTTTGAATGCCATAGTATTACCTCACTCATCCACAAATAGAAGTAAACAGATATTGTTCTGTTATGAAGATTGAAATTGTAGCTCGGGGTGCAAACCTGCAAAGATTAATTTTAGAAGGAACGAATCTCCTCATGCTACTTGTTGTGCAGTCTTGCAGTTTCTCTATACAGTGCTTTCTATCTATTATGAATAGATAGTAGTGTCTAAAAGTGAGAGCTACATACTGTACCAGCGTATATGTCAGAGTTGACATTCCCCTTTTGTTGTGTTGTAGAAAATCAAACATCTGCAGGTTGTGGCAGAGCCCTGACATCAATAACACATATAGTACCAAAACTATAACACCGTGTATCACACATTATTTATCTTTTACCTCTCCCTCTCTCTTCTTTCTCTCTCTCTCGACCTATCACTCAGTGTTTCCCTCAGTGTTGATACTCGTCAATATTGAGCAGACAGAGCTGAGAGGAAGTGACCGGTTTGAAAATAAGGGGAAACATTTGCCACGTAAGGAAATTCATATTTCCCTCTGTCTTTAACAACAAACACTAGAATACACAGACACAGCGAATATGTTTGCTCTGCTGTTCAGTGTTGCTGAATGTGAAAAATATTTAGTGACATTCTGAAATATGACTGCTCTGGATAGTTTAATATCTGGTTTATCCCCCTAGCAGTGAATTCCTGCCTCTCAATTTGTGTCAATTACATAATTATTCAACCATGGAAATACTGTTGCCCAGGGTTTTATAGCCCACTTTGCTAGTGTGTAGTAGTTTGCATGCATGTGTGTGTGTGTGTGTAGGTGTGTCTGAAGATAATACAAAATACATATATCTTTTAAGTCCTCCCGTGCTTACGCAAAGCTATACATTAAGGCATGATGCTAACCTTTGCTTCTGTTGAACAATATAGTGTGTGCCTGTATGTGTGACCAATTGTTACATATTTTATTATCTCCTACTCTGTGATGCTTGTTTGTCCTGGCAGTGCATTGGTGTTTCGATTTGTTTCTCTACTGTATTTCTTATAACACATTCCCATGGGCCAGGGTAGGAATTTGAACAGGAATTTACCATTCTGTCTTCTGCTGTGTTGCATGCAACCAGTGCAGTAAGCATGCCTCTATCATACATTTCCATATTCTCAGGCATGGTTGAAAAGGTTTTAATGATTTATGTTCTTAAGCAGTGGAAGCTGTTGCCTAGCCCGACAATATATTGATCCATAGTGACGTTGGGACACTGAGCTGTCAGCTGGTGTGTTATGTGTTAATATTATAGTCTAATTTATAACTGTAAACATTCAATATCAATATTCAATATAACTGTACTGCTAGAATTATCTATGTATTTTGACTTAACAGAAGATAAACTAAGTCAACCTTAAAACAGATTGTCCTGGGTTTTGACAGATTGGGTTTAGGAAAATGACCATGTTTCTGATTAAGCATTTTGTAGAGTTGTTAAATGCTGCATACATAAAATTAAAGCTTTATGTAAATAAATAATATTCTAACATCAAAAGTACAAAAGGTTTCACTCTGCTTACTGTAATTGTGCACCCCTCCCTCCTTAGGGAAAAGACACATAAAGCCATTTTGGCCTCTATTAAATCAAAGATAAGTGCATTTGAGGCAATTTATTAACAGTCAGAATGGAGATAATCTGGAAGCAAAAGCATCACCCTCTTCTCAAAATGGAAACTCATGGATGGGGCTAATTATGGACTGCTGAGTTATCATCTTTCTCTTTCCCTGTTCATTTGGCGCATACCGTATTAGTGGTAGAAGTGTATTTACTTCCATCCATCATAAAAAGCTTACTGCACATTTCGATGGGAGACTGCATGTGACTCAAACACATCATATTTCAATACATTCGTAAATACTTTAAATATTGGGCAGGAGGAGATGGGGATATGGATATACTAAGCCGTAGGAGATAACAGAATAACATTTGTAATATTTCACTATTTGTATAAGGAAATTACTATCTATTCTTGCAAAGCCAACCTTATCAAGGATTAAGGGAAACATCAGAATGGCCATCTAGGCAGCCTCCCGCTAATCATACAGTGCTGTTTTCCAATATACCTTTTTCATAGATTCTCGAATCAACAACGTGGTGGCATGGTTGCCTTTATTTAACAGATGCTTTATCATCCAAAGTGACTTGCATGACAAGTAGCAAGGAGCAGACAGGAGTTAAGGCATCTTGCTCAAGCATACAGTACTTTATGTAGTATTGTAACTACACATTATGACTACACATTATGTACTAGGCTAGCACTTGAATATGCAATAACCTTTAACTTTCACTGACACATTTTATAATAAAATGGCTTGATCGCTAAATGTACTGTATACAATTACCCACATTTTGTAATAACACTTATTGTGGTGGTTATTACAAAATGTGTCAGCTGTACTTGTTTTGTGATCAAGTCATGTCAAGTTCATTTATATAGCCCTTAATCACATTGCAGTCTCAAAGGGATTTACAGCCTACATTTCACATGGAAACAAACAACACCCCCTTAACCTTCTGCTTCCCCCGAGCAAGGAAAAACTTCCATTAAAAACCCCATGGGGAAAAAAGGGAAGACACCTTGAGAAGGGACCACAGAGGGAGGAATCCACCCCTCTAAGACGATTAGGATGCAATAAGTGATGATAGGCAAACAAGATTTAGCAAAAATACTTTGAATAATATGTTTCACATTGTTCCGTACTTAAGAACTAACACATCAGAGAAATGTCAATAATTGTGTAAGTTAGTTTTTTAAGTGGTCTGTCAATTACAGCATTAACAGACCCCACACGAGTCCCAGGTCCGAGGAAGTTTACGTGCGCTAGTCACGACAACGACCGCTCAACAACCATAGCGTTTCACTGTATTGGAGACATAGCTTCGGCAGTGGTAGTCACCGCCATCCCCACATTGTCCGGGACCATGTCAGCATCTCCTTTTGACGACACTTCCCCACCGAGCTGGAGATGACCAACAAACATCCACTGGCTCTGCACACAGTTCTCTTCCCAGCTCAGGGAACCCCGCCATCGACACGCTGTCCTTTACCAAGGCAGCATCTTTCCCCGATGACATCACCGGGCCGGAGCCGCACCATCCACACAGCCTCCAGGATTGCGACAGCATCTCCCATTCACCACACTCAGAGAAAGAGAAGCAGGGCCAGAAACACACAAAAATGACACAAAGGAGCCCGGTGCATAACCATTTAGGCCCCTAAGCAGAGGTGAACATTTACTTTTGCTAACTAAATGCCTCTCTGTACAAATAGGTTTTTAGTTAGATTTTGAAGGTCGAAACAGTACTAGCATCCCTACCATCAGCTGGGTAGGGAATTCCATACAAATGGGGCCCTATGTGATGAATATGTAATAATGTACAGCATTATGTATTAATAAATATCTAAAATGTATGTCACCAAAATCCAATAGAGATATATAATGCTATTTGGATGATTAAACTATTCTTCCCTAATGTGGACCTGTGTCACTAATGAGTGGACTATCCTGTATTATCCGAGTCAGTGTAGTGGTGCGTTATGAGTTGTGGTCAGTAGACTGGGGTTTGAGTGAGGTCATTGTGACCCATCTCCCTAAAATTTCCTAGCACAATATGCTTGGAGGCTCAGAGTTCTACATTAACCGTTTCTAAGAAAAAAAACACCATGAAAGGAAGGAAGAAAAGAAGGAAGGATATTTTGCTAATACAAATGATACCTCTACTTTACCTATAGGTCTCAGATGTGATTCTATTTGCAATTCTAACCAACCTGAATCATCTGAATCTTTCTCCAGAGAGCACGCTAACATAGCAGCTATGTAGTTCAGAGAATATGCTCCAGTGACTCACAAGATGAGAAAAAGAACATCAGCCCACAAATCTACTCCATCGCCAATGTGTATTGATCTCTATTGGATTTTGTCCATACCGTCTTGCCTAACTCAAAGGTTAACCCCCACAGGCACCTTTAAGACTCAATGAAGTTCATTGGGACTGTGCCAGGCCGGAGAAAATAAAAGAACTATGGCTCTCGCTGTAGCCAACAGCCACTTCAGCCCAGATACATCACAGAGCCGTACTTTTAAAGTAGCTACTCCCATCTTTCAAATTCTCTTCATAAAATTCAGATTCTGGGGTGAGTTGATGTCCACACAGAGAGAGAGAGAGAGAGAGAGAGAGAGAGAGAGAGAGAGAGAGAGAGAGAGAGAGAGGTTTAAAATGTTAGGTCTCTGTCACATTTTTTTACATTTCCACATCACCTTAATCCAGCCAGATAATCTCCTGCAAAGTGGATAATCTGTGATATAAATTTTTACACTACATCTGAGAGAGATTAGTAGAGTGACACTGACAGGTTAAAATTAGTTAAGACATATGGACATTTTGCATCATATTTGCCCCTACCTGGTTGTACTTACATTGTATGTAATCGGTTTTTTGCATCCTAATATGTGTTAGACACAGACATTGTTATCCACAATACATCCTATTATTACAACTTCCTCACAGGGAATTTAGCAAGGCAGCCCACCTTCGGTTTTGATACATATTCAAGAAAGGAATCAAGTTTACTATAGGCATAGTTTGTTTTTTGTGTGTCTTTCTCCTAATGTGTGTTCCTTATGTGTGTCCGTGCTGTGCATGCATACATACAGGTATTTGCCTATTACCCTATAACACTGTCTTTTAGTCAGAAAGAATATCTAGCCCAGCACCATCTCATTAGCATATCATTAGCATTGTATTGTGAGCTCAGAAAAAAAGAAAAAACACTAGAGCCCTTCATTGTCTTACACAGGCTTCCAAGAAGTGGGGAAGTATATTCCCTTTTAGATTGGGCAAGAAGAAAACAAAACATCCTTTTTAACATTAAATCTGTTTATGCCCTTTTGTCACATTGAAGTAGCTTCAATTTAATTTCGCCACGAGAATCACTCTGGAAAGCCTCTGAATCCTTGCGAATGTGTCCAAGTAGCAACTGAACTTACCAATCAGTGGCTTAGGTGTGCCAACAGTGAAAACAACCAGATGGATCAGACAATCAACTGCCAAGTATAGGAATTTGAGACAATTTAGTGAAGCTGACTGACATGTCAGAGATACAGTATGTGAGAAATGTGTCTTTATCCAATATTCAAAAAGTTTTTCTGACTTTGTTACTGTATTGATGTACATGCAATAATAACTATTTGTTCACTTCACAAACATTGTTTAATAACAAAACATAGTTTCACAAACATACTTATAAACACTGTCAAAAATGTACTCTATTCTAATTATTAATATGATACAATTCCAATGTGTTGTATCTTTATAATGTTTTGTTTGAGGGAATATGCGTGTACATACTGTATCTACATCTCCTGCTGAGATGAGAGTATCTCTCCTCTTCACAACATGCGTTTGTGTATCAGTAATGTTTTCACACAGATACGGCAGCACACCTGCTGAGATCTTAACATGGTACAAAAAGGATGAAGTTTAGCAGGGAATGCAAATAGAATGGATTGGAGAAAATACTGTACTTTCCTGTCCTGACTGAATTATGAGGTAGATAGTCTCTCCCAAATTAATTGGGAATCAGAACTGCAGATATGTAGACAGATTGTGGAGTGTCCATTAGACACTATTCTATTATGCACCAGATGGAATAGTTTAACAAGAGAAATCTCTCCTTTTCCCCTGAAGTTTTCACATTCAATTATGTTACACAGATAGCTAATTTGAGTAGGAAGTTCAACCGATATTAATTGAGGATCAGGACTGTAGAGATACAGATCACAGGTTGCTGTAAAGCTGTAGAACAGTAGAGAACAGTGCAGATTCTCTTAGTGGAACATGACTAAGGGCTATAGGGAGAAGGTACCAAGGAGTGCAGGAGGTAGCTGTTAGTTATTGCTTGCCCAGCTCACTGATAATGGCTTTCATAGGAGGGGTATAGAGAATATGTGACATGGGAAGGAGGAGGAGTGGAGAGGAGAGGACATCCCCTCGGCCTGATGCAGGAGCTCTCAGACATAAACCAGGAAGGTAATGCAGGTAGCCTGGTGAGACCATCAGGATGTATTATGCACTACAAATCAGTCTAAAAAGTATGTTGTTATAAATAACAGTGATTCTCCAACACAAACGCCACCATTAAGACCAGCTATCATCTGCCTGCCCTGCCTTCACTCTGCATGGCTGGCTTCCAGTCGCACATGAATATGGAACTCTAAAGTTGATGGATGCCATTTGTCTTGGCCAGCAATCATACCTGCACCAGGATTTTCAGTCTGCTTCATTCCCTCCCTCTCTCGCCCTCTCTCTCTCTCTCTCTCTCTCTCTCTCTCTCTCTCTCTCTCTCTCTCTCTCTCTCTCTCTCTCTCTGGAGAGAAGTCAGTTAGTGTGATAAGTGATATTTATAGCTTGACAGCAACTGGGGGGGGAAGGGGGGCAGGCACAGCATTGCAAAAGCAGGGACACATAAGGGGAGCAGGCGACTCAGGCATGGGGGGAACTGGAGCTTTGTTTTCATGAATTGCCTTTTACATTATCTCTATCTCTATCTCTATCTCTCTCTTTCACTCTATCTATCTCTCTCTCTTTCTCTCTCCCCCCTCCCTCTTTCTCTCTCGACTCTTAAACAAATGAACAGTTCTGTCTTGAAGGCCATATTTAAGGTTTGCTGCTGGTGTCACTGCTGCAGAAATGTCCAGTCAAAACTATGCCAGTAAAATGTGCTTTAATTCTGTGTCTTTTAGTTTAAGTTATTATTTTCTTAAGTTAAGTATTTACTTATAGGTCAGGAGGTGGGATACCTTGATTTCTGAGTGTTCGAAGGACCAGCAGGTTTGGCCGCCAATCAACCAGCAATCCTCCTCCTTGATTGAAGATTATAAAGGGCCTGTGTGATGAGGGTGACTTTGTGATGACAGGGGAGGCAGTAATGATAATGGCTGGGGCTCCTGTGGTGTTGCAGCACCACTGGCTAACCTAGGGTCCCCTACTGTCACACCACACACCACACATGGAGAAGGAGGGGTTTTGAAAGGGCACCTATCCTCCGAATTACATTAGTGATAAAGTTGAAAAGAAAATGGTAGGAATTTAGAGAAGTGAGCAACATAATGAAGGATGATAGAATTAATTAATAAAAAAACGAGAGTGACACTGTCTTAAAAAATTTATTTTGACGTGTACAAGGGAGGAATCAGCTGTAATTAGATTATATTTACCACTGAATCAGAAACTCTTCAATGCTACAGGGACAGGCAGTTTACACAATAGAAGAATTGCTGCCACAAAAAGATAAAGAAAAGACCCCCTTTGTGTGTCACAAATTATCATGATAACAAGTACAGTAAGTACGTATGTATGTTTATTAAGACCCAAATGCAGAGCAACATTTAGTCCAGGTCAAGTAAATGCTAACATCAGGTTATAATCACAGCACAGCTCATTTCAGAACATGCAGCAGCAGAGTAGGAAAGGAGGTAGGCTAAAGTAAAAGAGCAGCAAAAGCAGGTACTGGGGGCATAAACGTGGTCGATTGGGGCAGACAAACTTGCAAATAGAAAAGAGAAATGTCTCATAATGGTTTGTATCACAAATATTCCACTATTTACAAATGTGTTTTGCTATCCACAAACACCAAACCATTTATTTGCAGATATACTTCTATTATGTACAAATCATTGCACATGTATAAATGCTGATGTATAAGTCATGAGTAAGGATAGCAAATCACATTTGTAAATCATGGAATATGTGTGGATCATGGTACTTGCATTTTTCAAATACTTGTGAGACATGTCTCAATCATAAAACACACAGCACACCACGTTCAGCACTAACAAAACATGGCAAAGCATTTATTTTAACAGAAATTGTGGTTACGCAAGCATTGCCCCTGTGGCAGCTGAGAAGGCTCTTTGCGTTCTTTCTGATGGATATTTGTAGCCTGATGAAATTGGTTTAAATAAAATAGGTTACATTATGTGTTAATACTCTAAAATACTTCGGACAAACATGTCTGATGTTGTGACGGTCGGGAACGACAAACACAAATGTAACAGAACAAAAGGATTTTATTTTAACAGAAAACTCAACAAACGCCGCACCACACAGGGTTGCAAACAGAAAGGCTTAACATTAGCTGTAGTACACAAGAATAACCCACAAGGGTTAGCACCAAACAGACAACTAATAAAGGGAGCGCAACTGCTCAACCAGACACAGGTGCAGGAGTCCCTGACTGCCACCTGTCTCAGATCGGGGATTAGTACTCAGCAGGAGCGTGAGGGAGAGGCTGGTACCGCCCCGCCACGGGACGTGGGCGTGACAGATGTCTTCAATTGTTACAAAAACCAAGCTGCATTTGTAAAGGACTTTAGTTTGATCCATTGTGGGTATTGTGCTGTTTTAATATGGCAGGGTACATGTTACTGCTAATTGGGTTACACCTCTGACACCTCAAAACCTTTTGCACACCGTTGCGAGGAAACATGTCATTCAACCTGGAAGCCATACCAACCATATCAAAACAGTGCACACGGTTTTCAGATTGAACTTGTCCTTGCTGTGCACGATTGTGTGCTGTGCTATCCATCCAGTGTGTTCCTAGCTGGCCTAATCTCTCCTCTGCCAATAGTTTAGCTCAGTAATGTTGTCGGTGTAGAGCCAGTGGTTCCCTGAGAGTGGCCCGGTTTCTCTGTATTTATCAATTTGAGTGCTGATTATATTTGTATATCAAGCCCTGCACTCTGCTTGCAGAGCAATACAGATTGCTATGGTCCATTATCAGGTGAGGCATACTGTGTCTGAGAATAAGGGAAGACATGGATAAAAGAAACTGTTGAAATGTGTCTCTCTGGTGTTTCTAAGTCATATCGTGTAGTTATTTATGACAGCACTGTTCTCTAAGTGGGGAAATGTCATAAACTAGACATACATATGAGAAGCAATTTAATACTTTGATATAAACATTGTATCAGCAATAGGTTTCACATTGCAATACTTGCATTGCGTGATTACTTCACCAATTCCTTAAAGTAAACATCAGATTGACCATTAAGAAGAGAGACCAACTGTAATACTGTAATCAATTTGCTGACACCAGTAAATTTTTTTCAGAGCTTAGCCTATATTGAAGGCAAATAAAGCAAAAACAAAACAAAAAAAGTATATATTTCAGTGACATATGTATTGTGGTCCTTAATAGAGTTAGACTATAAGGACTATTTTTCCCATTTCAAAAGTGACAAACTGCCAAAGCCCCTTGACATTATGCCTGCGCGTCATCGCCTATCAAGATGGAGAAGTGCTGGAAGCAGGGGGCGATTGTTTGAGGGATTTTAGGGAAGAGGCGGAGTGGAATAGTGGTGGTCTGGGAGAGAAACTCCAGCCTTGTGAAGGCTACTCCTAAGGGAAACAGCGGGGTGGTGATAACATTGGCTTTTATCACTAGTTGCATGTTTGAGTGTAGCCCATTGTTCGAGGACAAGCAGACCCATCCATCTCCATTGGCTTTCATAGGCTGCTATATGGATAATGGACAAGCCCTGTCACTATAAGATGTCTTTTCCTTGGCCTGCGCTGTGTCTTAAAGTATTGGCATTGCTACTCTTTATTCCTTTCTACCTCTCTCTTTGGAGCTGAACAAAGTATTATTAAGTACAATAAAATAATAATAATATTAAACTATGCTATCGTTTTAAGTGCCACTTTTCAGATGTGTCAGTGTGTAACAGTGCTATCAAGGGCTGAGCAGGCCTTTACAGTAATACACAAATGTAAAATATAATATTTTATAACAACTATTTAACAACTTTTTTCTTAAGATACAGTGAGTGAATGCGTCTTGAGAGACCATGACATCACACTCTGTGTATGTTGTAATCCAAGGTCCTCTGTTTTTTCTTTAAATAGCTGGTCCAGCTGCACGTGCATGCTAGTGAGAGAGTGAGTGAGTGAGTGAGTGAGTGAGTGAGTGAGTGAGTGAGTCACTGAGCATTTGTTTTGGTCTGAGACGCTGGTGCGCTTAGTGTGACATCTAGTGGCAGAAAGTCGTATAGAATCATTTAAAGCCTCTGTCCACACAGGTGTTTTAGTTAAAGGTACTGTATAGTCAGCAATTGCAAGCTAAATGTAAGCTAATGCACTTTTTGTAAAATTCAACAAATATCTCCTCGCATTTCACTAGTTTACTGTTCTCTGTGCGTGTATAATAATCTGATACTTCTACACAGCCCTATCTCTATAAATTGGAACATATACAAGTGTCGAACACTTTTGACGTGTGAGGCGCCGCTACGGAGGACCGCGGAGCGATACTGTTTTGATTTGAGCCTTTAAGGTGGCTCATTAAATGTGTCTTCAGGTCTGCGTGTGTACACAGACTGCTTCTCCTGTGGCAGTTTTGTTGCATCTGTTAGGCCAGCAACTGATAATTTGATTGACTTGTTTGGCTATGCATTTTTGCATCGTAAAATCATTGCACGTTCAGCCACTATAAACTATAGATATAATGCCTAGAAACACACATAATTGCTTCACCAGTGTTGTGTGAATTAAGATTTGCCCTGTTTATGAATCTGCAAATAAATAAATACAATGTATGTAATGTACCCTTCTGAGGTAGGAAGTCACTTCCAGGACACTATGAACATTTTTACTGAGAAACTATGAACATAAGAAAATAAAGCAGAATCAGAATCGGAATCAATTTGTACAAAGCTGATTGCTCTTAGTGGCCTAGTGTGGATTATCAATTGACATACAGTAATTTGGGAAAAATTACTATATGTACTATTTTAAGGGTATTTAAAGATTGTTTTAAGCTTACTGTGAACACGCGATTGTCTTGCCACAAGGTCAGTGTGTAAGCTTTTATGAGGTGAAGAAATGAAGGAAGCTACAGTTGAGGTTTTAACAAAAAAGTTTGAAATTGCTTTAATAAATGTCATCATGTGAAAAAGACATTCCCGTCCCACTGCTAAAATCAACACTTGATTTTAGCATTAAATATTTAAATAATGTGCCATTGAGGATAGCTAACTGCTTCATGAAAGCAATTTCATCCGTCAGTGAGATTTTTGACTAGTGGAAATCACATGCACGCACATGCACGCACACGCACGCACACACACACACACACACACACACACACACACACACACACACACACACACAGACTCTGCGTCAACAGTCGACCCACGCAGACATATGCATGCATGGTGGCTTCAAGGCATCAATCACCATGCGGTCACGGTTCTTTTATAGGAAACAGAACAGCATAATAAATAACCCAAGTCAAGCGTATGCTGTTACTAATGATCTTTAGATTAGCCATTATGAGGAGCAAAAGTGCTGGGAGTCACTTAATTATTCTCTGTGGAGGCGTCCAGGCCGTTGTATTGCTAAAAAGAAACCCCTTGTGAGGAGGAATTGGCAGTGGTGAGGATACAGGGAGGTTAGGAACATGGCAACCAAAGTGTCGGAGCCTGGGAGCACTGTATATACGCCGTCATTAAACATTTAAATTGTGTGCAGCCCACGCACTTTTGCTTCTTCTGGGAAGGCTAATACAATTTTAGAGATTAAATGTATCTCTGTGTGGGTGCATGTGCACATACATTCTATCATATGCTGTGTTAAAGCCTCACGTGTCAAGCCAGTATGTGTTTATGATTTCCTAGAGGGCAGGTCAATGTAGGTTGTGAAAACAAGTTACAAATCAAACTTTTACATGCATAATTTTACATTAAATGCATGCACATGTATTGATAGTGTAAAATAATGGTAATTCTGGAGAAAAACGTTTTATCTTCCATGTTGAACTGTAATTTAATTTGTATTTTTTTTACAGGCTGAGAAAGTCTCTGTTTGTCCTTTTGATGAATGATGCAGAATGGTGGCCTATCGCCATGAGAGCTTAGAGGCGGCCCTGTAAACTACCATCACAGGTTTAATTTGTAGCAGTAGCCCAAATGTCCTGTCAAAATGTCCTTGAGGGAAGAAGTTGAACTTATACCTTTGTGGCGATTGCAAGTGTTTTTGTAAAAAGAGCAAAAGGTAAACGTCTGAAATATAAATTGTTTGGCTCTGCGGGCAAGAATAGCATATGTCTATCCCTCTTTGCTGTACGCCCTTTTGACAGATGTTTTAATAGCCCACCAGTGACTGGGCCTGTGACAGATTCAAGGTTATTTGTGGAGATATATTTCACATTTTCCAGTCTCCTAATCGGGAAGCGGAGAATAGAACTCTTCTTAACACATTCATACGAATTGGAAAAGTGTGTGCAAAACACAGCTCAGCCACCTAAATATAAATCAAACCAACTGTGTTACAGGTAAATGGTCAATTAAATTCAACAACCTGTTTCCAAGGTGTATGTTCGAGGTCTGTTCTCTCCTCTTCTCGGCGTCATTTTGGTGGATTATGGCCTTCCATGAAGTGCATTTCTCATCTGTATACTGTCTCCATCTGCACGCTCCATTACTGCCCTCAACAGATGTCCCCCACCTCGTATAACGCACTCAATTCTAAATCGTCATCAAATGGTTTAAGTCATAAGATCAATGAAGCTAGAGAATCATGGGATGGAACCACGACATTGGCATAGATCAGCATGGATGACATAGACACGAATAAAGAAATTGAAGTATAGAAGTATCAATAAGGAAGTATGCTTAGTAGAAGTGTGTGTGTGTGTGTGTGTGTGTGTGTGTGTGTGTGTGATCTTTCTTCATTCCTCCTACTGCTGTCTTTTGGGACGCCTCTGACACAATGGGTTTGAGTGGCCACATGAGTGTGTGTGCTTGTAATCATATATTGCTATGAATCAGAGTCTTTTATATGTGCCAATGCAAGCATGTTTTTATGCACACAACAGTGTGTGTTGAGGGAGTAGTGCTGTCTGTATGTGGTTTACATACAGTACGATACACTACTGAGCCCCAAAAACAAGTGCTCAATACAACATTGAAGCAATGAACCAGACAATTTCAAGCAATTGCCAAGATAGAAATAATGAACATCCCTGGATAGTGTATATTTTATTTATCTAAATAAAAAAGAAAAATAACATTTGGAATGTTTGCTTTCATATCTAATCGTCTCACATCGCACATTTTCCCAGTATTTTCCCCTTACAGTATTTCTTTAAAGCAGCTGTATGCACATTACACTAGTGTTTCTCAAATCTACAGTAGAGTGTTTAGCTGCCATTTCTGACTCTTTTCATTCGATGCAGCAGCTTGCTCCATGGGCTTATGGAGCTCCATGCACCATAACTGCAGGTACATTTAAATTACAGTTGCTCTCTGAAGGTTTGTTGAATTCATAGACACCTCGTGTGTGAGAACATCTTTGCTCCAATTACCTGTAATTTAGAAGCTAATTTTGACAACATAATGGGATTTTGCGGATAAGTAATGTTTTTCACTGCAAAAATTGACAAAGCACAGATTTTTCAGATCACGCCCCAAAACAGACACCTTTTAGCTAAGTGGTTAATTCCTTTTAAATGTAAATTAACTTGGAAGTTAGACTTCTACACCATAGATTTGATCTAGCTTTAAGCAGTGTCAATCTATTTATTAAACTGCATTGTCAAATAACACTCTACAACTACTAGTGCAATGTTATAAAGTCCCTAAGTGATGATGGCTGGTAGCTGGCTACATACTGTAATGCAATACATCATCAAATGGGTTTGACAGGTTTGTACTTTTATGGAGTTTTTAAAACTTTCAGCTACATTAAGTGATGTTGACGCCTGCCCTTTGCTGTGGACTCAATGCTACTGGGGGAGGAATATATGGATACATTTTATCACATGAATAATTAGAATGGCTCACAAAATAATCCTAGGTCAGAGAGCAGTCAGTGAAAAATCACAACTGCTATATTTTCCATAATGATATAACACAAAGTAATAAATATAGACCCCACTCTGCACACACCAGCACTATAATTATGTTAGGTTAACGCTGAGCCTTTAATCATTAATATTGCTTCTTATACCAGCCTTGGATTATTTTTTTCCTGTGGGTTTATATATCCTCCTACAGCAAAGAGGTCTCTCTCTCGCTCTCTCTCTCTCTCTCTCTCTCTCTCTCTCTCTCTCGTCTCTCACCATAGAGTGATGGAGTTGGTTGGTCAGTGTGCAAAGCAAGCAAGAGAAAAAGCTCCAACATATTTGCGCTTCAGCTCAGCCTCAGCTCAAGGTTCAGTGTGCATCGGGCTTTACACTGTTCCATCCCTCCAGTAGAGTTCCACACACTTGGAGAATCAATGCTCAGGTGCATTGAAACTGTTCTGGTGGCACCTGTTGCTACAACACCTTTGTGTAAATGTTTCCTTGAATGTGTCACCTGTCTGTCGATAATTTATTAATAATAATAATAATAATAATAACAGAAGATAATGCCAGTAATATTTATTACAGAATGCTTTTGAGGCTAAACGTGTATTCCATATCAAATCATTTAGAATTCCTTTGAAATCCTTCTGATAATTATAAGGAATATTCGATCAAAAGTGACTAGACTCGGCACTGACAGCTCCCAGACTAACATCAAAGTTCTTCAAATTAATTTTAATGCCAGTGATATAAACTAATATGTCAGCAGAATAAATTATGACCAAGTGTTTTAAGGGTCTATCATTTTTAATAAACATTTCTGTTCGAAACAATATGTTTAAATCCTAAATGAGACACCATATTTTTTGAGGAGCCATTGCCCCTCCAGAGAACCAATGGTGTTTCATGACTTCATAATCTACACTGTATCAATCAACATTGTACGAATGACAAGAGATATGAGGGACAAAGTGATACATTTTTCTTTTCAAAACCAGATGTATTCCTAGCCATAATCATCAAATTTTCTAATCTGTTATTTATATTGTGACATTGAAAGACTGCTGTGACCTTTAAAAATTTGCATAAACATATTACAGCATCGATCTCTCTAGACAAAACAACATACACTATGCATAGATAGTGTTAGACATTGCATTGTAATCCCTGCTGATAATAGACTCTGCTGGTATTGTAACTGGTGGTGTTCATTTGATCAGCTAAAAAGAAGAAACGTGTATTCCATGTAATGCTTCAGAGAGGGTACCACCACCACGACCATAATTAAATTAAAATCTATTACAGATAACACAAAAAAAACTATGGAGATTATTCCCATTGTGTCCTTGTGGTCCTTAATTAACATCCCTATCTGAAGCCTCGGCCATTCAAAGGGAGTCGAGGGCAAAAGAAGGCCATAAGAACTCCATAAAAATGCAAATCTTAGCCACCTGTTTAATGCAAATCACCCGAGAGGTGAACTTCAAACCCAGTTACAGTTAAACCTCCTTTTTTAACTTTTGACATATCTTCCTGATGAGGGAATAGATAAAAATATAGTGCGGTATAAGTCTCAACATACTTATTGATTACACATTTATGTAGGCAAATCATTTCCCCGTGAAAACCTGAAGTGAAGAAGGGGGAAATCGAATTGTGGTCTGGCCGTGAGACTGCCAGCACAACCCAGAAGGTCATGGGTTTGACGCCTGGCATGTGCCTACAAGCACCCATGAGCATGTGTCTAACCCCTGCATGTAGTGATAGCATCACCGTGTAGCGTGTAATCCAAACAAATTATTCTGCATCTCTCTCTCTCTCTCTCTCTCTCTCTCTCTCTCTCTCTCTCTCTCTCTCTCTCTCTCTCTCGCTCTCTCTCTCGCTCTCTCTATCTCTCTCTGTCATGCCTGGCTTTGTGTCCAGTATCAGTATACGTGCTGTTATCCCCGTAATGGCCGCTCCATTTTCACTGTACCCAGCAGAGAGCAAGAATGGACGATGACTCACCATGCTTTGCTCTCCCCCCTACCCACTTCCCCCCCGCCATCATCTCCCTCTCTCCCCCTCGCTCCCAGTGTAACAGAGCTAATGTTGACGCTGATGTGGACAGCCAGCAGTGTGGTCCAGGCCTTATACAAACTTTATGATGGCGGAGAGCGCCGCCTCGCCCCCCTCGTCTTCACCCTCGCTCCATAAAGGACAGGGCGCCTGGCGCACTGCACTTCTTCTAACCCAGCTTTCTGCTAAATTATTGATGAGCGACAGGGTCAGGGCTGGCTTTTAGTGGTCCCGTGTGGGGAGCCGGTGGGCTCGCTGCTGCATCTGTCCTCATAATATCATCCCCAACACACATAGCCACTCAGAGGCAGCGCAGCTAGCTCCGCCCACACTGAATACTGCACTGCACGCATGTCCAACCTTTTGATAAACTTCTATTCCTTCTTTTAGGTTAGCGCCATAGTTTAAATTCAATTCATATTTCCATGAAAGAGAGATAGAGAGAGAGAGAGAGAGAGAGTGAGAGAGAGAGAGAATGAGAGGCAGAGATGAGAGGGGGGGCGGGGCGTATTGAAACAAACAAAAAGAAAGACAGGAATGAATGTAATAACTTTTTTCGGGACGGCTCTTTGCCACCTGACAGCGCCTGCCACCCCCCTCTCCGTGATCTGTTTCCCTCCTCATGACACGTAAACAAAAAATGGCAGGAGTGTCCCTCTGACTGTTCAGTCAAAATTACTTGATTAAGACAGCTGTGCCTAAATGGCGGAGCGCTGCATCGCTGAACTAATCCTCAGGAAGTATTAGCTCTGTGGCTGGCCTGAGTCAGACGTGGTGGCTGAGAACAAAGCAATTCACCAACATTTAGAGGGCAAAGACCAGTGTGTTCTGGATAGTAAAGCCTTAATCTGGCAATAGGAAGTAAACATTGTAAACTACAGCATACTGTGTTTGTAATTCACATCTAGACAGTTCAAATTGACCAATTTTGTATCATTGTGAGCAATAAAGAGAACTTGCCTTGTTGTTTTTTTTTGCCTTTGTTTGCCTATCTATTATTTCACTAATTCAATGCCAAATGGGGTACCATTTATCTCTTACAAACCCTTAAAGCTTTGTCAAATTGTACAGTACTTCTTCAAATGTTCAAAGTAATGTATAAAGACTTAATTAATTAATTAAAACCAAAAAATAATGTGCATTGGTATTATTATGCAAAATCTATAGAATTTTTCTAGGTATTTAGATAAACAATACAGTAGATATTGTAATAATTCATGCAAACAATATTTACAATACAATACTGTATTATTTGTATTTAATATTTTACTTTTTACAGCCCTTCCATAAGGTTGTCTTTTTTGGTCTAATCAGACAATAATAGAAAGTTCCCATTAAGCCAGATCATTAATTTTATACTCTACACTATATTACACTTCGCTTGTAGGACAGCGACATCTGTTCTTTGTGGTTCAAGTTTGTGAGAGTGCATGTGTGTGTCCCTAAGTACAGTACAGGGTAATTTACTCCATGGCTCCGTTCATAAATAATTTACATAGCCATCAATTATGAATTGTGATCTGATTGAGTGTTCTCAGACCTAGCCCCTGTGTGAACCTTTATGGGTCGTTTCTGATGTACTTAACTTGAAACATCAGGTTTTAAAAGTTGGTGTTTTGGGGAGGGGGGGGGGGGGGGTAGTTCTGTAAACATACTATTAAAGTTGTTGTTTTATTTGCTTGAAGATATCTTCGAGGAATGTTATGTATAGATGCAAGAGCAACCTGGGTTAGCACTCAAAAAGTAGTATCAAAACTGGCATTGTGTCTTTTCATTTATATTTCAGACTAGGGCTTTTTATAGTCACATCAGCCAGCGTTTTGCATCCCTACATCAATACAAGCTGTGCCCTCCACATTTCCAAAACAGCAGAGGGATTGCATTGGCGTTTGCTTCCAGTTCAAACAGTATATCTCAAACACATCTGGATGATGAAAATCTAAATCAAATGTGGAGCGGTTGAATCCCCACACCTCCCGGCGACTTTCTGGCTGTGCACAAACAACAGTCTGGTCCAACAAGCCCCGAATCCCTAATCCTCGAAACAGGGCCTGACCCTTCACTCCACATCTTTCATGTCAGTGGCTCTCCCATTCCCCTATGCCTCAATTTTCACTACCTCTAAGCACAATTGATCTCTTTTTGTCAAACACATGCACAAATACAAACTAAACACAGGGTAGCACAAGCCTCTGACTGTGTGGTACTCTTTCTGCTTGAGCGGTGTGGGTGTGGGTGGAAGTAGAGGGGTGTGTGGAGGTATAGAGGTGGTGGAGGTATAGGTTGTTGGAGGTAGAGATGGGTGGAGGTAGAGGGGTGGGTGGAGGCAGGGAGTAGGTGGAGGTAGAGGGGTGGGTGGAGGTAGAGAGGTGGTGGAGGTAGAGGTTGTTGGAGGTAGAGAGGTGGTGGAGGTAGGCACTGCAATTTTAAGTGTGGACACATGCAAGCAATGTTGTTCTGCTTTATTTGTTATCTTTCAATTGTCAAGTTTGTTTCTGGTGCATGCATTTGTTTGTATGCGTGTGTATGTATGTGGGGGGTCTTTGTGTCTATTTAACCCATGATCTAATCAAAAAGGAATGTGCTCATTGCTGTAGTTTTTTCATGTAATGCCTCATAGGTACCTTGAGGCAAAAATCATGATTTAAACATTGGCACTGGCAGTTGTTAATGTTTTCCTCACTACTTCTAATTCTGGGCTGCTCTGCTCTGAGTTGCTTCTCTGCAGTTTATGTAGTGTTTTCTTCATATGTGAATAGACCCCTTAATATTACTATAAACACAATACACTCAAGGTCATGTCTTAAATGTTCAGTTTTAGGTTAACATGGCTGTACTAACACTAAATAAGCATCCAGGACCCTCACTAAATTACGTAGTAGGGGAACTATTTAAAGAAAGTATCAGCCGGTCTCAGATTCTGTGAAGTTGCCTAAGCATTCCACACAAACACTCTTATCATATACTGGCTCATTTAGAAGGGACACTGAGTAAAAATACTGTTCAATGTATGATTAAGATTCAGTCAGTAATACCTCTAAACCAATAATGGCCTTAAGGAATTTATGCCATGTGGTGGACAAGTTTATTCTATGAGAGTTTTTTATTTTCTGTAGTATTCCCTAACCTCTAAAAGCACCACTTGTGGCATTATAATAGACAGTGAAATATCTGTACGAATAGAAATCAATTTTCCACTTTAATTAAAGTATTAAAGACCGAGGCAATATAAAGTAAAATGTCCTCATCACAGTGTAAAGAATCTTATATTGACAAAAGAAGATATGCTTTGATTCTCATACACTTGAATCCCAGTCTTCATTCTTCTTGGTGCAGACAGCAATGTCTGACATTAATCGATACTAAAAGCTATGAAGTCAGAATATTTACTATACAATGACTAAATGACACCATACTACTGTTATTCAAAATATTGACAGAATTGGCTTGCTCAAATTCAGGATATGATGCCTGTATGATTATAGAATGTGTACCAGATTTTAAATCATATTCTCCAGACATATTCCAGTTTTGCAAAACTGGGATAATCCAGGTTTCACTACAGGTTTGAAATATGCAAACAGAAACCATACTAATTATAATTAAAGTAAGTGTTATTGACATAGCCCTTAATCACATTACAGTCTCAAAAGGCTTTACATGTCCAAATTTCACATGTAAACAAATGACAACCCAGTAACCTGTTCCTCCCCCCGGGCAAGGAAAAACCTCAGGAAAACCATGTGGGTGTAAGTGGAAGAAACGTTGTGACCACAGGGGAAGGAATCCACCCTTCCAGGACAGTTAAGGCGCCTTCACATGATAAGCGTTTTGCGCTTCACTCACTGTGAGGTAGGGCGCCGAGCATACAGAGCAGCGCAGCGCAGATTCACCATGTCTCTGGGCAACGAGGAGGCTACACTACCGGAGTTTGAAGAACAGACTACCACTAGCTAGCAATGCTGAACAATAAATATATATTTTTCTAACGTTATAAGCATTAAATAATTATTTATTTTCAGCGGATCTCTTAGTTAAACCAGTATTATGTTTGTGAATGTTATAAAAAGTATTATGATAACAATTTTTTTTTATTTTCACTGTGAACAATCAGGTGATGGTTCCTCTCCGGGAACCATCACCTTATCGTGGGGGAGAGGTTTGGGCGCCCCCATGAACCTGAGGGCTGTGTTGTCTGGAGCCTTGTGCTCCTGATAGGGTCTCTCAAGGCAAAGTGGTCTCAGGGGAGGGGCCAGACTAAGAATGGTTCAGAAGACCCCCATGAAGAACTTGAAAAGAGAA
>JAODTR010021595.1:0-24418 GCA_025399935.1 Amblyopsis rosae
TAGATAATTGCATTAATGAGAAATTGAACAGGTGTTCCTAATAATCCTTTAGGTGAGTGTATATATATATATATATAAGTATAGTCTGTATCGGTATTGGTTGGTTATGTGGTTTTGGTTGATTTGTGCATATGCCTATTCACTCCATCTATATCAAGTACTTGATAAAGATACTTGGTTTCAGTACGCCACGGCTATGATGCTCCGAACCCGCTGTGAGGTGAGGGTTAACCAGCCGCTGTAGCTAGGCAACCCTGTCTGACCCAGGGACAAGATGGTGGCAGCCCCACAGCCCCACAGCAGACAGACGTCGATAACTGATTTTAAAAGCTCTTGTTGGCTTTAAGAGCTTCCCTTTGCCGGTCTTGATAAGAACACGAATGTCTTGTGACATGTGTGGGCATACATACATACACATGTACACACACAGAGGCATAAAGGCTTTTAGTGGCTGAATTAGTTACTTTACAGCATTGTAAATGGCTGTAAAGACCACTTTATTCTTTTATGTATTTGTTTTTGACTGCCAACTGGTTTTTGCCAGTTCCAGAGCTAAAGATGATGTTTATTTACCCTCCGACTTCATATCTAAAGAGCATCTTCTCTGTGTGTGTGCGCGTGCGTCGAGGGGTCAATAATGACTTGCACACACGCTCCCCCTCCTTTCATTTAGCCTTGTTCCCCTTCATCTGTCCAGGGGTGCACTTAGGGCCAGCGTTTACTCTTTGTTTACGTCTGTCTGTCTGTCTGCTGTCCCTGTCATTGCTCTTCCCTGTGGTCCTCTCTCTCTCTCTCTGGCGTCTGATGGATTCCTCTGTGTTTTGGGGGGGGGGGCAGAGGGGTCACCCGGGTCCTTCCTTAAAAATCGGTATGAAGTGGAGCGCCTTGTCATTTTTCTCCCTAACTGGGTCATTTGTTCTTATTTTTTGCGCGACAACCCCCCAAGCCCATCCCGAGGCCTGTCTTAACTAACACGAGGGCTTTTTAAGAGGGAACCAGCATCCACCCCTTAACCCTATTAATCCCTAAGTGGACCCAAATGATGATACATAGACAATGTTGCCAGTGAGAACTCAATCTGGGGTAATCCATACGGGCAGTGGTGTGTGCGTGTGCGTGTGGCATCCTTTATTCCATGTCCATTCTAACGTGGTGTTATTATGACGGATGAACGTAGGTCTGTCTACACGCCACGTCCAGCCAGCGAGGCACGCGCGTCCTTAACAGAGATCTACGGAGCTCTCTCTTACCTTACAGCTGACGACGTTCTCGCCAGGCGACGTGAGGTCAGGCGTTTGTATGAGCAAGTTCTATGGAGACCGCTCTGTCATTCTGTGTGTTCTGATTATCCAGTCAACATGGCCCTCGCTGAATGTGCTGATTTCAGCTTTGGGTTGTGTTAGTTGCTATAGGGATGACTTGAGGACAAACGGGGGGGGTAAATCTGCTCTGCATGAGACGCATTCACCTTCTCTTCTCCCCAGACACACACAAATGATTGTCTCCTCCTCATCCTCCTGGCCTGTGCTCGCTTCTTCTATTTTCCCTTCTTTGACCTCTCAACCTTTCCATACTTTTGATGCATTCTCATCTCGGTGCATGGCCTTGAAGGCCAAAGTCTCTCTCTCTCTCGCTCTCTCTCGCTCTTGCTCTCTCTCTGATTACATGATGATCACCATAGCTATAGCTACTTCCATTGTATTGTCATGGGTTGTGTAAGAGGGCAATTCTAGAGCGCAGTGTTCTCCAGCAGCACTGTCGAAGCACTGGGCCCACTCCAGACATATTGACACCGTCGCCCTAACAGACCACACTCCGCTAGCCGAGCCAGTGATGTCCTGCCCACACACCAGCCTGGGCTGGTGGAAGCACGAAGACTAAATGCAACTCGCGATGTCATTCTCCCTAACTAACTTGGCTGCTGTTAAGACGCCTCCTTTGGGAGGATACCTGCAGCGGTTTGGAACGCTTCGCTACCTCCAGCGCAGTGTTTGTGCTGGGGGTGGGGGGCATCTAACACTCACGGAATTTTTAACAGATAGGCAAGGTATAGCCATAGTTCCCTTTGCCTACGGAGCAAACATGTTTTTTGTCGCGTTCTGACGCTCCTTGTTTTAGTGTAAAATATAATTTTGACGACTGCAGCGATATATTGTTGATATACTGTCGAATCTCCACCTGACTATTCCGAAAACAATTGGAACAACAGAGAGGCAGCGTCATATAATGCTAAACAATCAAAACTGTAGCCACCCCCTCGCAAATATACAGTAATACATACTGTATATACTGTATGTATGAATTCCTATTGCATATTCAGTGGCATTAAGATCCACGTTAGCAGCAGGCCTCCATTGTCAGAACCGTGGCTAAATGCAGTTGGGCAGATATGCTGTCCAACACGCACATACATATCTCATGTGTAAACCACAACACCCTCCCATCACCTATGGAGCCATGGGACAGGTCCTACGGTGCGCATTGGGAGTACCATAGGCTAGCTCGCCCATCTCTCTCTCTCTCTCTCTCTCTCTCTCTCTCTCTCTCTCTCTCTCTCTCTCTCTCTCTCTCTGTGTGTCCCTGTCTCTCCCCCCTCCCCCATTTTCCCCAGAGGCCATTACTGATGATAAACATTGCCGTTTGTATCAGCGGGCTGCACCTGGCATTGATGTGAGCACTTAAGGAAGTAATTAGCGCGCTTATGTGGCTCCTCTCGCCTTCCGTCATTCGCCCACAGGCGACGTAACAAATGAGCGCCAGGGTCCGTGCACCCCCCCCCCCCCCTCCTCCCTTCCCGACGCAGAGCAATGGCCTCGGCGTGCCTCCAGGCAAATAACTGGTTTTCCTTCCTGGTAGTTCCACATGTCAGGCAGCAATCAGTTGATGTGCGTTAACCAAGTCTACACTGGAAGCAGTTCTAACATAAGTACTATAAGAATATAATTGTGTGGAATCGAGGGTGTTTTTTTTGTTTTTGTCCCCTACGGAAACATCTGTTCAGAGAACATTTGGTAAAGCCATCCATCATTATCTTGTTACTTAGTAAGCTAATTACTTGGGAACACATTCTTGTTAAAATCAATATACGTAATAATCAATATAGCTTTGCCTCACATAATATAGATATAGTATAGCAATGTAGTGAGTTTCACTGTAGAAGGTCACACATAACACAGATGTTACTTCTACTTATTGGCCACTGAGAACTGGCCAGTCGCATTTTAAGGGCCCTGTTCAAGGTCACCGCCGGTTGTTGAGGCTCGCGGCAGCACATCTCATATACAAATTGTCACTGACCTAACGCACTATGGATTTTTCTGGCATCCCACTGAATAACAAATAAGGCTGTGGCGATGCCCATATGCACACGCCTCCGCTGTACCAGGCTCCTGCTGCATTGCACCCTGGGTAATGACCCGTGCGTCCAATCCCCTGCTTTATATCCAGCAGGGGGGTGATTTCTCACTCCAGGGGGCAAATCAAACATCTGATTCTGACTAGAGGGCCTCAGCTGCAATGTCCCTGGGAGATTTCCCCAGTTGCTGACGAGTCACTATCTGCCCCCACCCCACCCCCGGACTCGCGTTGCAAACTCTCACAGCTGCTTTTAGGCTTGTTTAGTGAGGCGGACAGAATAGCCTAAGCACTGGTGTGAACCAAAGAGAGGCGCTTCCATTAGCATAATAGCCCTAGCATGTGCAGGTGTGGTGTCATCTTTTATTGGTTTTTATGGTGTGTGTGTGTGTGTGTGTGTGTGTGTGTGTGTCGGAGACTGCCATTTAGCAGTTAGCGCTGGGCAAATCACTGGTGCTGGTAATGGATCCCACTGCTGAGTTTAGCACAACCATGATAACTCTGCGGAATCATCTTAATGAAAGGGCACCAGTTCACCCTGCTAAGGTTTTGTCAAGTATAGCATTACCACTGTTGAGGGGGCTCAGCAGGTCGCTGATGCCAGGGGCATCCGTTAGCACACACTACTGTTAGTAACATGACTCTTATTGTCAGTACACATGCATATTCACTCTACCACCGTATTGTTGTGGTGCAGCTGAAATGGCCACTTAGACCAAACCCAAGGTGACTGCTAACTGTTGTTTTGTATTGTTGAGCGAGGTCTCCTGAACCAATATTGATTCACTAGTGCTCACTAGGATAATCAATGTGTTCTTCTGTGAGGTGTTTCCAAGGGTGCGTTTTCTCTGTGATAATGGACAAAAGCTAAGGTTCTGAATCTCTGACCGATGGAAGCCGTAAAAATGGTCTGGGCAATCGTTGCAACCTTTGTCCTCAGCATCTTCCTCAGCAGAACAAAGAAGGTGGTTGGCTTTGTGCCAACTAAAATAATTCCTTCTCAATCGATTAGCCAGGTCAGCCCTCCGCCTCCTAATTACAAGCGTCCAATCAGCACTAATAGGTCTCCCATTTCCTCACGGATGAATCCTACGTGTGTCCGTCGTCTCCAGAGAACACCTATGGACTCTCCATCAAAGTGTTGATTGCAGTAGGGTGGATTCACCTTTGACCTCCTCACTGGACAAGTAGCTCAAGCCGCTAATGTTCTTGTCATGAAGGTCTTGTTGCAGGGCAACAGCAATCGTCGTAGAAAAACACGACTACAGTGCAGTCATAAAATAACGCTAACAAACATTGCCTTTGCCCTCTTTCATTCGATCTTTTATTTTTTCTCTCAATAAATAATTGTATTTTCTTCTCCATTACCGTTTGCTATCACCCTTCCCCATTACAAACCTGACTCCTCTCTTCCATTTGGTCTTTCTCTGCAGGCGCTATGAGACGTACCCTGTGTGTCCAGAGGTACAGGGAGAGGTCCTCAAGTGCTACCGGGAGAATGTTGGCAAAACTCTGCACTGCTCCGCCATAGCAGCCCAGTACCTGCAGTGTGTCAACAATGCCAAAAAGGTAGGTGTGCATGTTGACTGTCCACACACACACACACACACACACACACACACCTGTGTTCTTACTGTGATGAAAGATGTATTAAATATGAATTTGAAAACCCTCCTAAATGAGCCACATCTCCCTCCTGGATGGGAAATATGTGCAGGCACCCTCTTGGCCAAGAGATATGTAAGTCATAACCCTTTTCCCAGTAGACTAGACTAGACTGCCTCCTCCTTCCAATGTGTTTGTTAGCCTGAGGAGGTGTAGTCTGGTGCCTTAGTGGCTTGTGGATATAAACCTCAGGCTTTAGAGAAGACTCTCCTTTTTTTTTTATATATCTAATGGACTTGCTGTAATACCCACACACTCGGACAACATCCCCCCCATTTGCATGCGCCTGCCTCTTTGCTTTTAGCCAGGAAAATATAATTTCCACAATGCCACCGGTGCCTGCATAAACACGGGTCTTAATACTGAGTTTCAACCTAAAGGTCTGTTTCCATAATACCTGCTGACAGCGCTGTTGGCCTCACCGTCTGACGTTATGTTTTAATAGAATAACACCAAAGGGTCTAGGCGCTGTTGCTTGGGAGAATGCTGTCCCCTGTTGTCCCCCAGCCCCCTCCGTCCCATATGGTAATAGCAATGTCACTGACGTTGCTATTAACTTGCCTGCCGCTCTCACAGTGGACACACAAAGGTCTCCAATTTAAGTTGATATAGCTTCTCTATTAAATTGTTCCACCGTTTTGTTGTTGTTGTGTTTTTTTTTTTTATACTCGGGAACTAGGAAAACTCGGTTTCGCAAGGGCTCGCGCCGCCTCTCGGACATTAGTGCCAGCTCTAAAAGTCAAATGTAGATGGATTTTCTGCCATATATCATGTGAAAGGAATGATGTTTTATTCATACTCACATATGTGAGGGAGAGAGAGAGAGAGAGAGCGCGCGCTTCTGTGGCAAGCATTCAGGGCTTCGTTAGCTATATCTTGCGCCGCTGTTGTGATCTCATGAAATGTTAGCGAACCTGAGACAATATGGTAATCCGCTTGGCGTTTATCGCCCCGCGGCAATCGCAGCGGCACACTCCCGTTGGTCTCTGGTTATCTCTTTAAGACTGGCTTTTAAAGTCGTTAGGTGAAAGGGAATACGGCGTCATGATAAGGCTTTTGAAAAGGAAATAATACGAGCGCTGACGGGGACGGTGTCGAGCTGATCCGACCCCCGATGCAGCGCAGCCATTAGGGTGTTTACACAGCTTTATCGGGGACAAACAGGGAGCTCTGTGCCCGAGGACAAATGTCAGCCGAGGACATGACTTTGACCTGTCGGGTCACAGTGGCATAACCTGCTCCCCCAACAGCTGTCACTCATCGCCCTCAGTTCCCTGTGAAGCACCACCAAACTGCTGCAGTATGCACAGGACCCCCGTGCTATCTGTCTATGCCACATACCCCCCTCCCCCCCTCACCATTACAGTATGGACTCTGTAGGCTGTGGTGTTGTCACAGGGCCCAACCTTTCTAGCTGATCATTAGCAGGCTTATCGTTAAGTGATGACCGCTATGATGACCGCATTTTGTTGTATTGTTTTTTTTTTTTAAAGGCCCTCTGCTTCATCCATGTACTGTTAATCATTTTTTGTACGCTTAACTCTAATTGTGTTATAATAGAATGGTGAAGAAAAGGCAGGGGACAGATAAAGCCTCTCTCATATGAATAGGAGTTTATCATGGAGGATGATCTTCCATCCCCTGCTCGGTTCTTCATTCCATATTCTCGCCGCATGGCCGCCTCTTGTTCCTTTCCTCCCTCCCACCCTCCCATCCACTTCATTTTTCAGCCTGACCCCTCCATCGTCTCTCCGTTCTCCAATCTGAGGTTTCAGAGTGCTCGGCTGTTTTCCAGTTCCAGCAGAGATAAAGCCCCCTCTCTGGTGCAAAAAGCACCAGCGTGACATTTAATATCAACACTATGGCCTTCTCGTCAGGCCGTCAGGCCCGCAATGCACTTAATGCATAGGTAAACTGCTGTGTTTCAGGGTTTGGGAAGCCCTAACCTAGCTTTTCCAGCACAGCAGGACAGGCTAAGTGTCTATAATGATGTTGGACGGCCTGCGTATTGCATCTCTGGCGTGCAGCATAGATTGACGGAGCCATTAGGAATAAGGCTGCATAAGGAAGCAATGGTAGGGATATATCTTATCACCAGCATCTAGTCCTGTCTTGCTTTCTCACAGGTTTGTTTCTTTTATTTCTCCTCTTCCACCTCTCTATCCACCGTCCTCTCCAGCCCCCAAGGCCCATGAGAGCCACTAGGCTGCATAGAAGCCTATTGAATGCAAGCGGACGGGGCTGTGTCGGGGATTTGTAGACGCACTTACTAGCGACGTAAAATCCACTCCCCTCTGGCCCTTCCCGTCAGCCTGGATCGTATTTTTTTAAGAGGCTCTCCCGCCACACGTCCGCTTAATCGGTCCTCCCTTCTCCTGCTTGTTTGACACTTTTAATATCCTTCCTTTTTCTTTTCTCCTTCTTTTTATGGCCTCTCCGCTGCCTCCCCTCACACGTTTATCTGTTGCTTCTCTTCACCGCCACTCTAACGCACTGTTTCTTACTTTGTGTTGTCTCCAGAACAAGCTGAGGACCGGCGGCTAAACAGGCAGCTGGGGGGGGGGGGAGAAGAGTTTATAGTGCGGCATTACGGGTTATCTTCCCACTGACCAACTGCCTGATGAAAATGGAGTGCGAGAGGAATGACTCGGCACGCTGGCGCACCGACACACCATGGAGCCCTGAACTACCCCTCCCACCCCGAGACTGGAACTCACCCTTCGTAGATCCCCTTTGTTGCTCCTAACTTGTCTCAAACACCCAGTGCACCACACTCTCTTTCCTATACCCCCTAAACCAGCCGTCGTTTATTTTTCTCTCATGAAGGGGAGAGATGGCGGTGTTTAGAACAAAGCGCAGGAGCAGGGTCGCTTTACACTTCACTTTTTTTAAACGAAACTGTCCGCCATTTTGGAGACACAGCGCAGATGGGTACGGTGTGTTTTTTCCCTCCAGTCTGATCCAAACAGAGCTAACATAAAGACAGACTAAATCACTGTAATGATCGCCAGTTAACTATTAATGCTCCAGCTCAATCACTTCCATGGAAATACAGCAGTTTTCTAAAGCCCCATTCATAATGAGAGAAATCTATGCACTGCCCATAGCCTATTCTATTTTTCCACTTGCTGTTGCATGTTCCCGTTCAGACACGCATGGATATATCCATCTGTTCATTGTGTTCTGAGTGTGTGTAATGCTAATCATGTAACTATCTGCGAGTTTTGTTCCGAGGCATCGGAGTCTGATCAGAGGAAATAAATAAAATCATAAAGGAACTGTTGTTGGATTTTAATATATATATTACATACATACATACATACATACATACATACATACATACATATCGGTACGTACATACGTACTCATGTGGAAAAGAAAGTACACCCTCTTTGAATTCTATGGTTTTGCATATCAGGACATAATAACAATCATCTATCTGTTTATTAGTAGGTTTAAAAATATGGTAAATACACATTAGACTGTGTCATGATTTATTTAACAAACATAAAGCCAAAATGGAGATGCCATGTGTGGAGAAAAAAAATTTACACCCTTACTGATTCCATAGGAATTAAAACGCTTAGTAGCAGACAGATGCTGCTAATCAAATGCCCTTGACTCATTGATTATCAGCAAGTGTGACCACCTCTATAAAAACCAAGGTTTTAGCAGTTTGCTGGTCTGGAGCATTCAGGTGTGTTAAAACAATGCCAGGGAGCAAAGACATTAGCAATGATCTTAGAGAAGCAATCGTTGCTGACCATTAATCAGGGGAGGGGTATGAGGCTATTTCCAAACATTTTGATGTCTGTAATTCTACAGTGAGAAGGTTTATTCAAAAGTGGAAAGCATTCAAGAAAGTTGTCAATCATCCCAGGAGTGGATGTCCCATCAAAGTCACCCCAAGGTCAGACCGTGCAATGCTCAGAGAAATCACCAAAAATCCAAGAGTTACATCTCAGACTTTACAGGCCTCAGTAATGTTAAATGTTAAAGTGCATGGCAGTACAATTAGAAACAGACTGAACACATATGGTTTGTTTGTAAGGGTTGACAGGAGAAAGCCTATTCTCTCACGCACGGCTTAGGTTTGCAAAGTTGCACCTAAACAAACAAGACATCTAGAACAATATCCTTTGGAAAGACAAGGCCAAAGTGGAGATGTTTGGCCATAATGCACCGTGCCATATTTGGGGAAAACAAATTACAAACAACGGTCAAGCACAGTTGTTGAGGGGTGATGGTTTGGGCTTGTTTTGCAGCCACAGGACCAGGGAACCTGGCAGTCAACCATGAACTCCTTTATATACGAAGGCATTCTAGAATCAAATGTGAGGTCATCTGTTCGACAGTTAAAGCTTGGCTGGTATTGGTTCATGCAAAAGGACACTGATCTCAAGCACACCAGCAAATCAGAATGGCTGAAAAATAAAATGATCAAGGTGTTTCTATGGCCCAGTTGAAGTCCAGACCTCAACCTAATTGAAATGCTGTGGGCGGTTTTTTTGAGAGCAGTGCATGAAGAAATGCCTGCAAACCTCAATGAACTGAAGCTACATTGTAAAGAAGAGGGGTCCAAAATTCGATTTGAACGATGTGAGAGACTGATAAAGTCATACAGAAATTGGTTACTTTAAGATTTTGCTGCTAAAGGTGGTTCTACAAGCTATTGAATCATGAGGTGTACATATTTTTTCACACATGGCTTCTTCATCTTGGCTTTAAGTTTGTAAAAAATATGACAGTGTAATGTGTCATGTGGTGGTGTTCATCTGAAGTTGTATTTACCAAATATTTAGTTATACTGCTTAGGAACAGATTTTGTCCTGACATGTAAAACCATAAAAATACAAAGAGGGTGTACTTTCTTTTTCACATTACTGTGTGTGTGTATATATATATATATATATATATATATATATATATACAGTGCGCTCTCACTGTGTGCGAGCATGTGACAAAAACACGGCACATGTTAACACAAGGTTTCTTGTGATGGAATGAGGGAAAATATGGAAATGACTAGACGAGCAAGAAGGATAGACTTCAAAGCAGCATGTCGCTGTTTATCCTTTTCCCGCTCTTTTCTCTTCCTCTTTTTATAGCTCTGACATGCAACTCCTCTGTGCCACTCTAGTTATTAAGTTGAAGAGAAGACATTCTCTCTGTCCATCTTTCCCCTTTACTCTTAACTCCCTCTCGTCTATAAGACGTTTACATCTTTGCATTTTTGTCCCTTAATTTTTTCATCTCTCGCTGTGTTTTCCACGCTGTCTGCTCTCTCTTCCAGACACTTAAGCCTGGCTAGATTCACGTGTGTGTGTGTGTGTGTGTGTGTGTGTGTGTGTGTGTGTGCGTGTGTGTGTGTGTGTGTGTGCGTGCGTGCGTGCGTGTGTTTTACACCCCTATAGCTGTGATTGAGGGACCCTTTCAGGTTATATTGGCAGGTGACATTTATTTGTGGCAGACAGCGTGTGTGTGCGCGCGTGTGAGTGCATGTGTGTGTGCGCGTGCACAAGCATAAGATTCATTGTGACTAATCCCCTCCTGTCTTAAAGTCAGCTGTCTGTTGCTTATTTGATGTTTGGGGTCTCTGAAAGGGTCAGGGATTGACGTGTGTGTGTATATTCTTGAGTTAATTGTTGGGGATCAAGGCAGGTGCTTCCCCTCCCTCCTCAACCCATGTCTTTATGCCCACCCTATTCTTTAATACACAAGAGACATTCAAATGGTAAAATTGAGTCAGTCCCACAAAGCGGACATAAGTGATTTAATGGTGACTTTATATCTATAATAAGATTACCTCCCATATAGCTTTAAGATGTTTAAATGTCTTATGTTTAAATGGAAGTCTTAACTCTCTATTTCAAACTTTTGATGGTCTCCTCTAGTAACGTAAATTGTTACGCTTTAAAAGCGTATATCTTAGCACTGGTATATGGCCTAAACCTTTTGGCTTGCAGCTGTTGAGTTACAACTGTGTTCATTAATTTCAACAACCTACTACTAACATGAGTGGAAGCTGCTGATGTCTCTAGCTCTGGTGCTGAACAAAAGCAAAACAAAACCTTCCCAAGTCAACAAATACATTGAAAGCCTGTTTGAAATGCTTCTTTTTCTGTGACGACACTGAATAAGGCTTTCTTCTTCGGCTTCGTTTTTCATTGTCTGTGCATTTTGACTGTTGATTTGTGTTCCATTTTTTAGTGTCTGCAGCTCAAGGCCAAATGTTTTTTTATCTTTATTGTAAAGTCTTTCCACTATGATGCACACTAAAACCACCCACATTGTTTGCTGTTATATTCCCTTCAAACTTGATGTGAATATACTTGAATACTCCCAATTCCCAATTGATTTAATGGAAATACTATTATTGTTATTCCTACACCTATTCAAATACGTGTTGGACTCAAACATGATCTTCTTTACTGCTCTTCTTTGTATAGACTCCACTTGATTGACAGCTCCCTGTCATTCCCGATTCACAGCTGTAGATTGGGACAACTGACAAATTCATTCATTATGATGTTGTATGTATGTTGAGTATATTGCACGTGCAGTTTGTGCATCACCAAGGGATGGACACGCCCAGAGTCTCACGCCTCACATCTATTGGGCAGGACTAACTAATAACAATAATAATAATACATTTTATTTCAGGGCACCTTTCAAAACACTCAAGGACATCTTACATTGTGCTATACGTAAGCAAATTAAACATTTTATAAGAAATTTACTATAGTATTGGATATAGGTATATAAGTTTTAGTAACAAATTACAAAGAAAAAAAAATATTTGGGAAATATATACAAAATAAAACAATAATACATGCTTATTGGGAAGGCAGAGGAGACAAGAGGTTAAATGTTATAGGCGACTTTAAAGAGGACCGACTTCTCATTTATGATTGGTTATGGTTCCTGGCTCTATCCTTAAATTAACCTCTTCACTCTCTGTGTCCATTGTAATGGACCGCACATGTTTCGTCATGTGTTTCTCTGCTTCTTCATTGTCTGACACAATCATTTGATTATGAAAATGCCTAATCATCATCGGTTGGACATTTACTAACAAATCCAGGTCAGATTGTGACTAATAAATTGTTAGGAGAAAAGGTATGGCATCTCCTGCTAAGCTCCTCGGTGTTATTACTTTGCTGAAGAATACATCTTGGGGGCGGATCTCTGATCTCTAGTGATGGGCCAATGAGGTGTGACGTATCTCCCACGCTGTTGAAGCCCTTCTCTGAGGCCCCACCCCCACCTGCACGCTCAGGAACACACTTTGGTTATTGCAAATCCACACGGTACAGTGTGGCATTAATACCACTAAAAAAACTCAACGACAAAATGAAGCGACAAGGGCAATTTGCTCAGTGAGAGAAAGTCAGTAGTTCCATATTTGTCAAGGACATTTCGAAACATACTGACACATGCACATGCACACACACACACTGTGTTGTGGGTGATGCCGTTGAGGTCTGAAGATGAGAGCGGGGCTTCATGCACTCTGTTCCAGTAATGGAGAGGCAGATGGCAGCTTTCTCTGTGGGCTCTGTTTAGGCTGATGGGTCAATTCATCACACGGCTCTACCGTCCCTACCGGCACTTTCTCTCCCCTTTCTCTTCTACGTGGCTCTTATTTTGATGGTCTCTTTGCCTGCTGCGACAACTTGAGAACTTCCCGTGGCTTTTGGATGCAACTTAATAACAGATAGCTGACAGATGGCTGAGAGCAGCCTATAATTGTGGCCATCGGCCTCAAGGTGGCGCTGTAGGTGTTCACAAGTGACTCACCATTAGGTTAGGCGCCTCTGCACAGTCTTAGTTTCCCACCGCAGGGCTGGAATCTCCGTCATGTCTGTGCCTCTCCATAAAAACTCTTTGACGGCTTTTGAAGGACTACAGATGCTTATGCTAGCAGTGGGGTGTCATTGAATGAGCTAGGTTGATGTATGTCTTATTTCTATTATCACTGACGTTCCTCCTGATGTGGAATATTGTGCAGAGCTGGCATTGCTGCAAACATACAGTATTAACAGCCCCACCCCAACCCCCCTCACACACACACACACATACACACGACGACAATAACCGAGTGTATTCTGGAAGCATGTTAAATGTGGTCCTAATTTTGTGCCACAGGTTGCTTGCACCCGGCTTTGCTTTGCTAATTATCACCCATACCAACGTGGTTGGTCTGTGTCCGCCGTGCTCATTAGCCCTGCTTTAATCACGGATAAATCACTCACTTGTTGTCCTGGTGTGGCGATGGCATGGCAATACACAATTACGCTTTGAAGAGGTGACTGAGAGATGAAATCAAGGCGTCTGGGGAAAGAGAGTGAAAGATGTTGCGAATTAGAGTGGGATATGTGCCATATTCTGCTGCCTTTGTGGATTGACATCTGTGTGGAATGTGTTGGACTCTGACAAAGCTTCATTCTTGACCCTCGGTTTCCCTCTAGAGATAACGTGTGCAGTAATGAGCCCCTATGCTACTGAAAGGAGTATGACCTTGAAGGCCACAGTCTCTCACTCTCTCTTTCTCACTTTCTCTTTCTCACTCTCTCTCTCTCTCGCTCTCACTGCTGCCAGGTCAAAGGCTCTTCACACTTGGTTATTATTACTGTACAATACTGCACTTGAAATCAGAAAGTTCTGGGTGAATATTCCACCTTACCTTCTGACATTACCCCCCCTTCGCCCTCCTTATAATTTTTCGTAAACTAGTGTTATACTGTAGACCAAGGCTATTTTACCTGCATTCTTACCTGGTATTGTTTATCTGCTAATTCAGACAGGCCAACAAGCCTTCTGTCCAGTGCCTTTGAGCTATGCAGGTATGAAGGTTACATCAAACTCACCAAATGCACAATACATTACTGCAGTGCTTACATAAGCCATTGGTCACTAAACCTGTTACACGGCCATAAATAAGCCTATCCAGCCACAACAACCAGGGGCAAAGTCAGTTTTAAACTAATCCCCACCACTGTCAAATATGTTTTGTCACAAAATGTAAGGCGTTTTTTTTCTTTTTTTAAATGGCTTTACTCTCATAACCCTAAGCTTATCTGAGATACGTGTGAGATTTGATGACATCAGCAGCAGAGAGATGTCTATTTTCTACTCACACAGAACAGGCATGCTATTCTGTACATGTATGCAGTATAATGTCTATAATAATTTGGTATGATGTTATGATTGTCTTCCTTTTGTTTAAAGCACATACTGTACAGTAAACACAGTAGTGTTCTGATTTATTCAAAACATGCAGAGACAAAACATATAAATATGTGTCTTATTGATCCAAGACACACACACACAGGCTCAACATGGATAACCATGCATTAACACAGACACTTGTCTATGTACACATTCACATATTGACCCAGTACTGAGTGAGTTCATGCTGGTTATTATTATGTACCTAGAGGGCAAAACACCATAGTGCACATTAGAACACACACACAGAGGCTTTCCAGAGGTAATTTGATTATCTTCATTGGATATTGTATCTGTGATTGGGTCATATTGGAGGAGAGGTGAGATTATTGAGACGCGCGGGCACACACACACACAGGTGACTGCAGTGTCCAGTGTTGATTTGTGTGTGTGCGCGCGCAATGTGTATGTATGTTAATGTATGTATGTGTATGTTAATTTGTGTATGGCCGGAGACCACTTTAAGATTAATGACAGAAGCCATAGGTTAATTGTTTCTAATTGCAGTGTAGGCTATGTTATTCTGTAAACCAAAATAATAATGAATGGCCACCCCAGAAACCCACAGACAAAAGACATATTGGGATAAGTGGGATTAAGTAAGGAAGCAGCAAGATAGGGTTTTAACCTCTCAACCTTCACCCACCTGTAAGAACCTCAGGTGATCACAAAGCACAAAGCTGAACATTAGCAATGCTCAACAACGAATGGTAGAGGTGCCCTTGAAGTCAGTTCTCAAACCTCAATTGTTCTAAACTGAAATGAGTTTGGTTATATTGGGGAAAAGCCCTTGTAGGATGGTGGCTAATTGGGTAGATTTCAAGCAGGGGCGCTGTTTAAAAACAAGCATGCATGCTCAGCAGAATCCCCTCTGGGGTAAATAACGGATTAAAATCCCTTTGGGTGCACAGGGGGAGTCCAGTAGATTTAACAGTAATGAGAAAGCTGGACGTTTTGGTTAATCCTGTTTCTACTTTGTTTGTGACATTTTAAATTAATGGTGATATTAGTTGTCATTATACAGTAATCTCACATTTTATTATCAAACCCTCAAGAAGGACAACAAGGCACTTTATGACAAATTCATAATGGCAATTAATTTCTAATCGTCTGTTTCTAAAATAAGATCACCCTAGTGACCATATTAAGACCTCCTCCACATCTCCCTCTCTCTCACACACACTCTCTCACTCTCTGTCTCGCCCATTAGGCCTAACAGAGTTGCTCTTCAATGTAGCTGAACTCCTGAGTGTGTGTTAATCAAAGACTGATGGCTTAATTAGGACTTGTTAATGCTAATCATACTTAAATATTTATGAGTAGGAATTCTTTTGTTTGGACTTGACCTTTCTGTTGAGCTCATTACCACGGTAAGTATTGCTCCCGGTATTGTGTTGTATTCTAGTGCTGTTCATCTATAGCCATTCTCCTCCCCTGGAGCCATTACTGATTCATATCAAGCTAACGTGGCTTTGAGCTAAAGCAACATGCCGCGATTTGTTTCCACAGTTAGCCTGGTTGCAATAATAAATAGAAAGACGCGGTTGGTTTTAGCGCTGACTGTTTTCGTCCTGACTGTCGGGCACTGCTCTCTACTCCTTCCCCTACAGAGCTCTAGGGCGTGCTTTGCCTTTACTCCTTGCGATACACCAGTACAGTTGTGTTTCACACACACACACACAGTGCGCTGAGGTGGAAATGTACGGGCCCAATGGAGCCGTGTACCTTTTAATATATATGCGACAAATGACATTGCCTTATCTGTCTTTGTATAGGTTTAACCTTGTGCGGATGTGTGACGGCTCCTTATCAGCGCGGTGAGCTCATTGTGTGTCATTAACAGTGTGGGTAATGGAAACAGCGTCGTTGTCACGATCTTGGCTTTTGTCTGCTCAGCGCTTTGTTTGATCATCCTGATTGGTTTGGAGCTCACACACACACACACACACACACACACACGAGCATCTGACCATCATGGTTGGACACGGTTTCTCGTTCACATATAGAGAGCTACAGTAGAGGCCATATCGTTCACTGCAGCAGCTACAGTGAATAAAAGCAACATGTCTCTCTGCACCAAAGTCCTGCGGCGTGATTACAGGTGCTGGAAAGAATGGCTCTCTTGTCCGTGTTACATTATTGACTATCCTAGCCTACTCCCTGTTTTGCTCACCTTCGCCGATGCATTGATGTTTTATTGGCCAGCTATCCTGTTCTACAAGCACCGCTTTTTCCCGTCTACAGGACTGAATCAGCTGGAATCGCCTTCTGCACCCACTAAAACCTCCAGTGATTATTGCTTTTATCACATAATGACAACTTGATTTGTGTACACCTAGTACATAGTGTATGTGAAGTTCTGTACATTGTTTTTACACCAAGGACAGTGTGGTGTAATCAGCATATACGTTATTTAGGTGTACACGTCGCTAATATTTCAAGTAATCTAAGGTAATTCTGTGAATAAAATACCCTAATGCAGAGAATAGTGGTTTAATGTAATATATTTAACCAGGTAGGCTATAGCCTACCTGGTTAAAGCCTACACTGTGCAATGAAAATAATCTCATCTATATATGTATATATACAAATCCGATATTTAGCCCTCACACTGTGTGATCGAATTGCCTGTTCAGACAGTTGAGTCCTCACAACAGGGGTCCTCACACTATGTGAGTTCATTGCCGTGTCACCACCTACAGTTCCATCACAGATGACGATCGAATGGCGATCGAATGACGATGGGTTGCTTTCACATTGTTGACAAGAAAACAGTGTAGCTTTGCCTGGTTATTGCCATGATGGATAAAAAACGAAGGTGTTTAAAAGCATTTTAGTCAAGGAAATACTGTAATTAGGAAGGTAAACACATTTTACAAAAAGAGTTGGAGCTCTTTTTTTCTAGGCCAGGCTGCCAGCCTAGAAAAAGCTTTTGTTAGCCCAGGCTGCTGAACAGACAGAGTTGCTGCTTCCAGAGTTCCATAGGCTCAGTCCAAACTACACTTTTTTGTGTTTGAGCTTTGCATTCTGCTCTTGTCACCTGTCAACATGGTTCCAGCAGGATATCCTTGAGATATCCTTCACTACACGATGCACGACTGAATATTTTGACATCAGAAATTCCCTCATCGCACATGTCTATCAGCTATAATTTCCCTGATCACGCTGTAGCGTATGCAGTACGTCAAAGGACAGCCGATTGGGACTGTCGGCCCAACTGTAAATGAATGTGCAACAGCCAATTTGTATTTAAAGCAAGCCATAAATGCAGTTTAGGCCTATACCTGACTTTAGGTAGACACAATCATTTGTGTTTAATCTCTAAAGGAGGTCACTTTGTGAATATACACTTTCAGTGATTTATAGACATACCAGCGTCTGTAAGTAGTTTATTATGCAAGATATCTCAACAGTTTATTTCCAATGAGAAATGTGTTTTTTTAACATTAGTAGCTACATACAGTATGTTTATATGTCAATGAGGGTTACTAGTTAACATTATTGTGTACATGTAATAAATGAGAGAAAGAGATTACATTACATTTCATTATTAAAACAATGTTTGCGTGTATTCTGTGCTTGACACCTTATTGAGTAAAAGTGACATCAGATGTGTATGCCTGAGAGAGAAGGAATTGAATAAAAATGGTACCAGATTGCACGTGTGCGTATAAAAGGGGTGTCTTTATGACAGAGAGACTGAATAATTGAATAACAACACCGGTAGATGTGTAGCTCGGCAACCGCCGCTCTGTCTCCATATCAACTCCGCAATAACTAAATGTCATTTGGGATGGGACCCTAACTTCTTTATGGTACCGGCGGGCTTCACAATCACACCGATGAATAAAAGATCTGTGCTCTGGAGTGCCTGCATTTCACATGTAAATTAAATGGAGATGTGGGACAGTAGAAACGTAAACGAAATGGGAGAAATCGGAGTTTGTGGTGATGTAACCCTACCCCCCCCTCATCCCACACACACACACGCACACACACACACACACACACCCTTCCAACCACACACCACCACAACCACCTCGGCCACTTCTGTGGAGGTTTGTCTGAAAAGCTCCCGCCAGTGTTACGCCTCTACCCTCTGTACTGAAGGGGGCTTGGGGGGAGGCCAGGTGCAACCTTGTTTTCAATCAGGAGATGTCTTTTTTTGACGTGAGTCATTGTTTCGTCTCGGGCTCTCTAGCTGTGTGTTTGTGAGAGTGTAAAGGTAAGAGAGAGAAAGGGAGAGAAAGGGATAAATAGAGCTGTTGTGGCTGAGATTAGGGTGCCTTTGGAGAATTTTTTTTTGTTTTTATTTTAAAGCAACTGAAAGAGTGAGAAAATTAAGGAGGGGCAGAGAGACTTTAGAAAATGGCAGTAATGGATGGGTAGAGAGCGTGTGTGTGTGTGTGCGTGCGTGCGCGCGCGCGCAGTGGCCTGTCACAAACACAATCACACACACACACACCGCAGCTGCTAAGACTTGAAGTCAGCAAGGCGAAAATGGTATCATCCCTCTATTTACTGTTTCTTCTACACTTCTACATGACTAAGGGATGTCACTTAACGCCTATTAACCATGCACAGAGAGCATCAGGTGACTTGTAACAGTCGTGTTATGTTCAAGTACAGCGATATACTGTAGATGTTTTTGAATGACACTTTGTAATGCACATGTAAGCATTATGATGTTTAGCTATATGCTTTCCCTCTCTCACCTTGAGTGTGCGTGCGTGCTTGAGTGTGTGTGTGTTCTTGCAGGGATCAACAAGTGTCTGAGAAGTGGGTTCAATATCTCAGCAGGTGAGATGGACGGCCATGAAAGGAAAGAGGGCGCCGAGGAATAAATGGGAGGACAGAGAGATGAGAGAGATTAGGGATTGATTATTGATGCCTGTGCAGTCTTTGGGGGGCTTAGCACCGATAGAGGAACACAGACTGTTTTCCTTTAGCATTTTTACTAACTCTCTAGACTCTCATTGACAGAGAGAAAGAGAGAGAGGGGGGGGGGGGGGTTTGAGGAAATATAGGGTGTTTTCATTCTCGACCATGGCAAAACATTTAACGATAAAGTGATTTTAAGCAGTTTTTTTTTAATCATAAATTGTACACTATTAGGCAAGTGAGAATCAGATGTGTGCACAGGTGAACTAAATACGTTGTTTATTTCCTTAGCTGTATTTTGAGTTTGTATACACATGTTCTGATACTTATTTTCCTCTTTCGCTGAAGTGGGATAATGAAGAAAACAGATACAGTTTGTATCCATTCACATAGGTGAGTACATGCACATGACGTCTCTCTCTCTCTCTCTCTCTCTCACACACACACATGCATTTTACTTTACTGCTGTTAATCAGTGGAAATCTGTTAGCTCGAAGACAACTCTTCGCAGTTTCCAATTCCAAAATCAAACAAGCGCTCGTCAAAGTGCCTTGTCCCGTCAACATACAAATCAGTTCCACAGATTCCATTTTGTGGGAAAGCACACGTTACTTCCCTGTGGCAGTCGGCAAACTAATGCACGTCTCATTTCCATCCCAATAACACGGGTCCAAGGAGTCCTTATCAATAATGACAATAGAAGATGTACCTTCAGTTTCTTCACTCAGGTTGTGTGAGTGCATATGCACACACGTGCATGCGTATGTCAATAGAAGGCCGAGACTCAATTATTCCATTAAGAAGACGTAGCGTGCAAAGACTAAATCAACAACCTCTCACACAGTCCTGCTGAAGTTTGCTTTAAACACTGCACAGTCAATAGCCATTTCCCATTATCAAGTGTGTGTATGCGTACGTGCCTGTGTGTGTGTATGTGTGGCATTCAGAGCGCAGTCTTTTGCCCTTTTTGTCCTCTGTGGAAGAACTACAGAGCCCTCCTAATGAGTTGTCCTGGGACATACGCACAGTTACAGTGTACAGCAGTGCTGTCCGACTTTCAGCCACTGAGCCCGATGTGGTTGCCATTCCCGAACCAGCTATTTTTAAAGATTGACTAAACCACAATGGAGAGAGGATGACCTTAACTATCAAAATCAGCTATACAGTAGTTGGCTTGGTCAGAATGGAAATACATGGAGTTGAACCATGAAAAGCATCAAATCTCACACTTTTTTACTTTTCCCCCGCCTACAAAAACACTGTTTAAGATTAAATTGCACATTTGACTAATACATGTATACCTTGCAAAAGAACCCTGATCCCTTTTGAGTATAGCTAGCTAGCCTGCCCTTTTTGCAAGGGCTGGCTATGGCAGTATCTTTCAAAGGACCTGGATTTCACCTGCGAAGTTGTTCTTGAGCAAAACATATGCTCTTATCAGGCTGGTGAAGGTGTAAGCCATGCATACACTGTACACAGTCATGGCACCAGGTATAATACATTTCAGACTCACTTTTACTCACACACATCTCGCCAACACCTTGATGTATAGCTATAGGAAAACTATGTGACAATTCCAGTCTCAGCCGAAGAACAGCAGCTTCAGTAGCTGTATCCTCTGTGTGTGAAACTGTTCCCTAAATGTCACCTTGTGGAAATGCTGAACCAAGTCAGCCTGACAGCCTCTGCTGCACACGCGCACGCGCACGCGCACACGCACACACACACTAACATGCACACATGCAAAAATGGGACTTTCAAATGCACATGCATGTTTCTGACCTTGAATAAAAATAGTACAAACAATGCACACACACACACACACACACACACACACACATTATACAGTAGCCATCACATGCACTTTATGGCTGTACAAAGCTGCAAGGCAAATAATAATTACACCGGATTTATTCTGAAATATTCCTCTATTGATGTTCTTCCTGTCAAAGTGTTATGTTATGGAAAACCCTTCAAAATCTTACCTTCATTTGCTTGGTGCAGAATAGACACTATGTCAAAACAACGCAACAACAGATATAAATATAAATATTGGATTACAAGAGCACTGGTTCTCTCTATGATAGCAAAGATTTAATAAACATTATGAGACCGCATTAGGAACAAGCATGTTTATTTATCCTTTCAATACATCTGTCTACAGCACAGCAGATCCGTCAAACTCCTTCCTTCCCCCCGCACTGTTTATTAATGAAAGACCAGCAACTTTAATGGAAGTGTACAGTGTTGAGCCATAGCTCTTCGTGTGGATGTGTGTATTGTCATGGTGTTTGTGTATTGGCGTGCGGGGGAGCGGAGGGGAGGAAGGAATGATAAGGGAGAGAGAGAGATATCATATCTTCTCTCCCCTTTCAATCAATGGGCCTGTGATTCTAATAGACACTGATTGCATCAGATTCCCCCATCCCCAGTCACAAATGTGATTATAAAATGGCCAGACTTGACACTTTATTGAAAACAATGAGGCTGGAAAGAGAGAGGTGGGAGGAGAGATGGAGAAAAGACGGATTAATCTTCTACTTGTCAGTACGGTGAAGTCCTCTCCTCCATCTGAGGCTCTTTGTGTGTGAGCACGTGCACGAGCCAAAGGCACACCGAAACAGTAGCACAGCCTGTTTACGATCTAAGAATGTGTTTCTGGTGTGTTTTGAGAGGGTGTCATTTGTGTGTCTGTGTGTTCATGTTGTTTGCGTAGGATAACTAATGTGTCGTTTTTTTTCTTTGAATGTGGAACCCAGCATTAACAGCTGCCTGAATATTTTTGCTCAAATGTTGTCTCAATTGCAACCAATGTTGTTATCTGTCACTGCTCGATGGTAAAAGATTCACGATTCAGCATTCAAAGATGTATTCGCCATATTTTGGTCATTGTACAAGTGCAAATGTGCAGTGAAATGTTTTTTTGGATACTCTAAACATGTATTATATTAACTAGAAAAAAAACGGTTATAGAAATAATAAATCTATAAAAATACATTTAAGGTGAGAGGTGGCGGAAAAGCACATTTAAAATAATTCCCGAAGTCTTATCTGTGGGGGTTTTGAAGCAACATGAACACCTAAACGTATCAGATCAGGAATTATAATTTCTGTGAAATTGTGTTTACTGTTATTTGTGTGCTATATAGTCTACAAAAGCAAACCAAATCTGCAGCATGTTTGCCACATAAGATTGGAAAATGTCTGACTTTCTGAGTGCACTGTTATCGCCCGTTAACAAATTATAACAATTTTGTTGTTTCATCTGCCTAAATGGTGTTTGCTACATGTTGACAAATTATAGCAATAGGAATCTTTGTTTTGTCTGCATCTTTCTCATGCTAGAGTACTGACAAATGAAAGCAATAAGATTTTGTGTTTAGTCTACATGTTAACAGAGTACAGTAATACTTCACCAAAACCTCTTCTCAGATGAATATTTTAATAGTATTATCATTGCCCATCATAATACATACAGCCATTTCTAGTGCTCGAATGCCATCGCACCGCATGTTTTTAACGTGTATTCATGCATGCATAATTGAAGCATTCACAGCTTTTCTGTCAGATTTGATGGAAGGCAATTTAAAATGTAAATGTGTTCCCGGTGGGTTTAATCAATTAACAGTGAAAACAACATTTGTGCAGACTAATGTCTTATTGTTAATAGTGTTATTTACAATGTATGTGTGTACACAGCATCATGTTAATAGCCTTAATCTAATCCTAAAGGATTAATATTATTTAAATTACCTAATAATCCTGTGATCTCATGTGTCACAACAAAGACAACACACGTGAGACCTAGAGAGTATAACTTGATATGTTGGGGTGTATTATGCATAGATGTTATATTATTCATGTCATGCAAATTATAACACATGCATGTTCACATATGAAATAGTAACATTTAGCGGTGTTGCACTTTACATGACCTAACTTGATTGGCTAGCCGGTTGGATGTGGGAGGATAGGATATAGGTCAGATATGAATCCAGACACCCCTGCGGCCACCTCTGGCTGACTTGTTTACACAAATCATTCTTTCACAGAGGAATTTTGGCTAAATGACATGTTGGACAGAATTCAAAATTATCCACAACACTTTGTCCTCTCAGACTACACATTGTCCACACAACTGGAGCTTATATTCTATTATATTGAACATTTAATACTAGATATAGAGTTACTATATTGTGACCACATGGAAATAACAACTTAACACAAACAGAAGGTAATTTGTCTCAAAATAATTCCCAACATGCATAAAAAAAGAAACAACTTTTAAATGCCTATAACATTATTCTGGCATTGCCTTACGGGAAACGATGATAGAAAATAAATCGCTGAAGAAGTAGACATGACAGATATAAATTCTGTTTATGAATCCATTCTGAAGCTGTGGAAAGAGGAATTGATCTTGTGCATATTGTGGAACTACTGTATGCCGGTAGACAGTGTGTTGAAAAGTCTCTTTGGTAAAAGATAAGTTACAATGCAACACTTTAGACAGGTTCACACAGGTTCCCAGAGCTTTCTGTGCATGTGTGGATAGACAGAATGGTGAAATGACAGCTCAGTGCTGTCTCGCACTGAGCTGGTTTGTATGAGTGCTTATCGCTTCACTTTGCCTTGGAAAACAGACAGGGATGCAAATGAGTGACAGGAAGATAAGAGATATGAGCTGAAGAGAGGCAGACACTAAGGCTACACTAAATCTATGACCAGATGGAATATCACATCTTCTAGTTATGCTTTCACTCTCTCTCTCTCTCTCTCTCTCTCTCTCTCTCTTTTTGTTTGTCTTTGTAAATAAGCTCTCAAATAGTTATTCACTAAGTCTCATGTAATTTGGTGGTGATGAGCAAAGGTACAGTAATTTAGCAAATGCTATGTTCCATTTAGGATTTAGGATTAGTCTTCCTCACTGGCATATATAATGAGAAAATCTAGACCAGAAAAAACAATTGGTTGGCTTGTAATCAATCTCTGAACCACATCTGTACAGTAGCTCACTGTAAGCATAATGACTAAATGTATTACATACTGTATCTCTGCCATCCAAGACACGCTCATTCACAACCTCTGAACAAGACCACTGTAGTAAGGTTTTCAGAACCACTTTGTATTAAAGTGAATGCAGCTTTCTGCCAAATATTACAGTAACAATATTACTACTATATATTTTTGTAGTGATATAGTGATATATATCCGGTGGTCTTGAAGGCATTCTTGAGAATGCTTCTTAACTTTGAGCTCAAATCAAAACAATCTCCCTCAGACGCGG
>JAODTR010021614.1:0-24408 GCA_025399935.1 Amblyopsis rosae
GACTGTATTTCTGATTAATTTAATGTTATCTTCATTGAAGAAAACTGCTTTTCTTTCAAAAATTAGGACATTTCTAAGTAACCCCAAACTTTTGAACGGTAGTGTATATATATATATATATGTGTGTGTGTATATATATATTATATATTATATATACACACTATTGTTTGTTGGTTTACATTTTAGATTTTTGGTGTGCCTGTGTGCGTGCGTGGTGAAGGTCCTGGAGCTCCTGCTAGCAGTGTGTGCGGTCACAGGCCTGCGCTCCCTGCTGTGTGAGATGGTGTTCCAGCCGCCGGGGGCCAAGCTCAGGGTGGGCAGCTCCAAGCAGAGGGCGGGGCTAGATGGAGGCCACAAGGCGGAGCCTGGGCTAGCCCTCGTCCAATGGCTGAGCTCGCCAGTGGAGGGCGCAGAATCCTGCTGTATCCAGGCCCTGCGGCTATTGCATGAGCTCCTAGAGGTACGGAAGCCCCATTAGGACACACTTGATGCCCGAATAACATTTTCACCTTGTGATGATAAACTTTATTGACTTTGCCTTGAGATGAATAGTGAAGGTATGTCCTCCTGACTGATCTTTTAAAGGGAATCCTCCTGCGTCCTTTCATTCAGTTACGCCCCTGATCATGAGTAACAGATGGAAAGATGTCTGCGCTACCTGCATTATGAAAGAACCTCTGACATAATGTCTCGATGTAAAGTTTTGGAAACTAAGACCAAGGTCATAGACGTAAGCATAGGTATTGCACACTCAATCATTAACCGCACACTGGCTCTCATTTATCAATCTAACATTGAATCCAGCGCAGGTCTGAGCTCAGAATCCATCTTACGATAATGTTAATATGTGATTATTATTTACTAAGAATGATCGCACGTTGATAAATGTGGCGGTGGAAAACGGTCCTCATTTGAACACCACACCCTTAAATATGGTGGATTTAGAGGCCTCGCCCTTAGAGTTTACGACATGGAGAGTCGTAATACGTTCTTAAAGAGTAAATTCTCTGACTGGCTTGAAGAAGAGGTAGAGGAGAAACAGCCATCACCTTTGTCCTGGCCAGTTAATGGTAGCCTTAATATATACTAGGCTACTATAGTGTATATAGCCGATTTGTCTTATATAGCCAATTTAAATAGCCTATATTAGAAGGTTGAGGAGTTCATTTATTTTTCAATTTTAATGACGTTTCAGATACTGTAAATCAGACATCATGCTGTTCAGCCTTAATACAATTTAAGTAAAACTGAAAAGTGTATCGCATAAATACAACCTTTAATGTTGTACATAATTTTTCTGTGCCCTGTAGACTATCTAATGGCCTACCTGCCAAAAAAGATTAATAGGCTACTACTCTATTTTACCCCTACGGCTAGGGCTCTCTAGCCTAGTGTAACAACACCATATTCACTTTTTGGCCATGCTCCATTGGGTAGTGTTTGCAGTCGTTTCCTCCTACTTGGCGTAAACCTCTGGTTAATTTTGAAACTATTGGATAGCGCTGAACCAATCGCCATTGCTACAATTTGATCGCCTCATCTAGCTTTACCACCATTTAGAAACGAGGGATGTGCGTTTTGGTAATTTTGACTGCTAAAATACCTGACAGAGAAAATAAGCAAGTATTCGAGTAAATGTATTCTGGGCCCGGGGGAAATGAAATTATGGATGGCACCGATATGATGCTGAGATCTTAAGTTGGTCCGATACTGATTTAAATGGCTGGATTGGAATCGGTGACAATTGGACAGTTGTAACCGATCCATGGGGCTAATCCAATTAAATTAATTTACATGCGTAGGTCTACTGTCAAGCGTCAGCCATGTCTTACCTACCCAGGCCACACTATCAGCAGCAGGTTTTTAAAATGCATCTAAGTCCTAAAATAGATATTTGCTGTCATTTACATTGCAATTTAACTTAAAACTTAATTTAACACTGGAAACGGATTGGTACTCTGTATCGGCAGATACCCAAAGTGCCGGTATCGGGACTGAAAAAACTGGATTGTGCCGTCCCTAAATTAAATACATCTGAAATTAAAGGATGTACCAGGCAATGTCATTTTCTTATTTGAATTAACAGATTGTATTTAAAGAAAGAAATTCGCACGTATAGGCTATCGTGCCATCCACGCAACATCTACAAAATTCTAGGCTACAGTGCAGTGTAGTTCTATAAATATGCCGTCATATTATAAATTGTTCCAAGCTGACCGAAAATAACCGCAGCCGGGGCATTAATACGGAAGCAAAATGCGTATTAGATATATGTCAGTATATAACTCAGAGTGAGAGAGATAAAGAGAGATGCCGGTAGCGAGCATGTGTATTACCTTAAAACACACGCTATGTGTTTGGATGTACAGCCATGATCTTTCAGTTTATCAAAATAATCCATTGAATAGGCTACAGTCTTCCAGGTTTCAGGAAATGGTAAGAACAGATTTTTCATAAAGGTATGCAAATATAATTGAGATGTTTGGGATTTAATGAAAGGCATTCATGACAGGTAGTGTTTGATGGACAAAATGGCAGATTGGAACAAATCTGCTTTTTGTTTGGTCAGACTGCATGTCCAAAACTATGGCGATGTTGAGTTGTTTGGAACCGGACTACCTAGACCATTGCAGTCAAATGTGACATGTTACGTAGCCTATTTCATTAAGTAGAGAGATTAATTTAATACATTCACACATTTATTTGTGTGTTGTCTTCATTGATCATGAAACGTATGACCGAGCATTGCTGTCACAGACGAGCACTCGAGAACCCGTGCCCATCCCTATTAGAAACACGCATGACTTCAACGTCATCCCACTAACCCGCGCTGATTGGGCCGCCAGCAGTGTGGCTGTGCCATCGCTAATGCGATCAGAGTTTCCAGACTGTAAGCATCTGTCTTTCTGTCCCTTCCTTTGCCCTGCCCCCTGCAGGAGGCTGTGGGTACTGCCAGCATGTCACCCTGTGTGTTGAGCTTCGTAGAGATACTGCTGCCCGTGGTGCTGGACCTGTTGAAGGGTCTGGGTCCCGCCCCGAGAGACGCCCAGAGACACACCCTGCACGCCCAACACTGCCGCCGCATCACACATGTTGCTAGTCTGCTGCTGGATATCCTTTAACTGGGTATGCCTGTCTGTTGGTCTGCCTACCTGTCTGTCTGCATCTTGTCTGTCTGTCTTTCTGTCTGTGCGTGTGTGCGCACATGTAAGAGAGAAGCATCCCAGGGTAAGCAAACGTCAACTCCAGGTAAACAAGCAGCCTTAACCCTTCACACTCCTGTGCAGTGAAGACTCCACCCGGTGCTTGGCGGCTCACCAGGTCAGCGCTCAGATCTGCCTCTCACAGGTGGAGTTTCTCCTCTCCTGTTGTCATAGCAGCAGCCCCCTCTGCCCTGCCCCTGACGGCGATGGTGACCTCAGGTGAGTGTCAGGGAAGGCTGTAATAATGTATTATTAACTAATAAATATCATGTGCGTATAATATAATGTGGCCATTTCTGAAATGCAAGTATGTATTATGATCACGGCTAAAGTAAAATCTCCCTGGAAAAATACCAGATTTGTGTATTTTATTCATTAATATTCTCAGTGATTTAGAGATATTTAGCATACAACATCATCAGCAAGTGCTTTAGTGTAACAAAATAACACTATTACCCATTGACATTCATAATGAATACAAGAACTTGCATACTAAACTGTACGACTGCAGTCTTACTGTGTGTGTGTGTGTGTGTGTGTGTGTGTGTGTGTGTGTGTGTTTCAGTCAGTTGTGTGCAGAGGCTGTTCTAAAGACTGTGGAGCTAATGAGTAAACTGAGGCAGCAGGGGAAAGACATGGAGACCAGCTTCTACAGGCTCCTGCAGGTATCTTTGTGTTCAGTCACGTTTTACTCCCTCTGTGCTTTGGCTACGAGCTAGATTTTCAGATACACATCAACTCTTTCAAATGTTTATTATTGTATATCATTCTGAAGATCCTTGCCATGTGGTGCGCAAAGTGGTTCATTCTTACTTTCTTCTTCTATTTAATGCGTTTTATCAACACTTAATGTCACATTATAGCACATTCACAAACATGTCACTACTCTGCCTGTTAGGTTCAGCATGTTTTTAACATGAGCCACTTACAGTGAGTAAACTAGCAGTTGTTTTTGGAATTGCATTCATTCAGTCTCTCTCTCTCTCTCTCTCTCTCTCCCTCTCCCTCTCCCTCTCTTCCTCCAGGACCAGCGAATGGTTACGCCCCTGTCCCTTGCCCTAACATCCCACGACAGAGAGCGGGTCCAGGCTGGGCTGGCCTTACTGTCTGAGGCCACGTCTCTCCCAGACTTCCCTTCACTCACGTAAGACACACAGCACAATAACACCTCAGTCAGCTACCACCTTCACACCAACCATGATGGTCCATTCATACAGCGTGGTTAGTTAGTTACGGTGAAGTTACCCCAGTAATACTGCTGTTAGTATCAGCTATTTGTAATAATGCATGTAATGAACCCATTAACTGTCCAGACCTTCACTGTAACCTTTATTAAAAGCCCAATTAGTATGTATTCATATTTACCTGTCCCGAGTCAATATGACCATATAATAAATATGATGAACACTCGTGTGGTTGATACCAGAGTTATAGCAGCGTCCTCTTCTGTTGTGCTGCATGTTGGTGTAATGAATGCCACTTATATGAGTCGTGTTTCCCTTGAAGCCTAGGGGAGTGTATTGCAGCCAACAACGCCTACCGTCAACATCAGGCTGAGCTGTCCGTCAAACGTGTCGCAGTGCAGGAAGTCCCGCCTCCCTGGACCAACATGAGCCTATCAGACTACACCAGCACTTCCAGTCGCAGCGTGCACGGCCTCGTAGAAAAGATCCAGAATGGCATGGAGGTGCGTGACTGGCTGTGTTGGTAACATGCAGTCTCTACCGTATTAGTTGAAAAGTACTGTTGTCACTTTACTTGATAGTACAGTTCTCCTATGCATAATCCTCATGCCTATGAATAATCTGTTATTATGATCATCTATAATCCATTTATAAGGCAGCACTATTCTCACACCTTGATTCTCTCTGTTTGTGTGAAGCTCCAGGAACAGGCGGATGACTTTCGTGTGTCTGAGATCATTGAAGTGTATGAGCAGAAGCTCTCTGCTTTAGCGGTGAGTATGGCTTCTCTAACCATGCTGTCTGCAGCACGGATGTGAGTTCCCCATGTTACACGAATGTCTCTATTGCCTACTGTTGTGCCCATTCTTTATTCATTTTTGTTCCTATGTAATTATGTATGTATTGGCCAGAGGGGGGCACAGTTGTTTACTCACACACACACACTGTCTCTGTGTGTCTCTGTCTGTCTGTCTGTCTGTCTCTCTCTGTCTGTCTGTCTGTCTCAGTCTAAGGAGAGCCGTCTGCAGGACCTGTTGGAGGCCAAGGCCGTGGCTGTCTCCCAGGCAGACCGTCTCATCGACCAGTACCGCTTCCAGAGAGCCCAGGCGGAGGCTGAGGTACTGTAACCAGGCAACAGCCTCCCGTGTCCTAACTGCAGTTTCCTCCACCACTGTGAGGATGCAGCCAGCCGGCCCTTTCATATAGTCGTATTAATGTAACGTAAATACGAACACAGTCAAAGGGTGCGTTCGGCGGACTGAACATTCTGAACGTTCTATTTACTTTTTCACTGAAAACGTTTCCTTGAAAAACTTTGTTGAACTACTAAGAAAGATGTTTGCTGAGTTTAATGGGTTGGCGAGTGTTGCTCAGTGACGTGTAGGAAGTGTAGCCACATTTACCTTAAGTATTTGTGAGTCGTCATCATCATCATCACTATTTATATATGTACGAAATGTCGCTTTTATTACATCTTTACATACAATGAAATTGGTATCATTCTGATATGAATTTTGAAATCTGAATATGTTGACACAACCTTTACGAAAATATCCTTCAGTTGGAACAGTGCGCTGTGCACTGACAGAGATGGTTCTAGAACCACGCTGGTTCTATCATCATCTTGTACATCTGTACTGCTAAAACAGTAAAACACAAACGATGGCTTTGCTGTGGTTACCATGTGAGCGTTGTTCAGCCCACAGCCTGTATGGACAGCCCAACTCCTCCCTGTTTTGTAACCTGCTGTTCAGTCCACTGCCGCTCACATTCATTGAACTTGTAGCAAACATTCCACCATCCCGAACGCAGGCCCTGTCAGACTCCACACAGCCACCCGGCCCACTGCAGTGATTGGAGCATTGCCGTCTGACTCCACCCCCCACCTAAATGAGGAGTGAGTAGGATAGGTCTTCACAAACACCTCTGTAGGTAGGATTTGACACTTGGCCACCAGAGCTAGCTGTAAAACAAGAGAGCAAGATGTTGTGCTCTCTGGATTTCACACAACACAAAAATCCACCCCATCCTCCTCTACTCCCTCCCTCTGGAGCTCGTTGGTCCGCTGTTGTTGTGAAGTTTAATGACAAACTTGTTGCAGCTGTGTTTAGCTTGTTTTAGTTGTGTGTGTGTGTGTGTGTGTGTGTGTGTGTGTGTGTGTGTGTGTGTGTGTGTGTGTGTGTGATGATCTGATCCAGGATATCCTTGAAGTGTTTTGATTGACATTGGTTAGACCTCAGCTTAAAGTGGGTGGAGCTATGCTGAACATTTGCTGAAGTTAGCAGTCAGCATATACTCAGCAACAACCAAAACAATCCTAGTCAATTGCTCCGCGCTAGGTACAGCTGCAAAAATTACCACACCTAGCCTAGCCTACATCACTAGCAGCACCTCCTCAGCTAGCATGGTGACGGAGCTAACCCCAAAGCGTCTCCCTAGGCCCGTAAACTAGGCGGCTTGCTGAAGGAGACAGAGAGGAGGCGCGAGGAGCTGCAGGTGGAGCTAGGGGCTCAGGTCCTGGAGGTAGAGCGCTACAAGACGGACAGGGAGGAGCTGCTCCAGCACAACACACGGCTACAGCACGACTCCGAGGAGCACCAAGCGCTCAAGGGGGCCTACAACAGCCTGCTCAGCAGGTCGCACGCACACACACACACACACACACACACACACAATGTTCGACATTCCAGGTTGTCTACAGTAAGCCACTTACTGTGAGCAGCTCATGTAATCTTTGCCTAGTAAAAGCAAGACTCTAGATCAGCAGATCAGCGGTACCCAAACTTTTTAGGCCACGCACCCCCTTCTATATTTGGATTATGTTAACCTCACACACACACGGAAAGAAACAAAAAAGCGCAACATAGCATTTTTATGACACATTTAGTTAATCCTGCACCTATGCTGAACCTAATGCCTAATTATTAGAGACAACGAGTTACATTAAATCAACAGCGACCTACAGTAGACTAAACAAACCACGTAACATATTTACGCATTGCACAATAACCAGCAGAAACTGATATGGTTGAAGGCGATGAAGGCAGCAGATTTCATTCACAAAAAGGAGGGACGGTCTGCTGTCGTTTGAAGATGTAAAGGCAATGTAAGTGGCCTATGGTTTGGAGGGAGAGAGAGAGAGAGAGCGAGAGAATAGTAATGATTTTAACTAAGCATTCAAATTCAAGATAGCGGTGAATTAATACACGGGGTCTTTGAGCCAACATGCTGTGCCGTAAAATAATCCTCATCATGGGGATTGGAGTAAAATATTTATTAAGTTAGGTTAGGCTTAGGGTCGCAGTTAAAACAGTCAACGAGCGCACATCAGTTTAGAAGCTATGAGAAGCGCTTTGAATTCTCTGCCAGTAGGGACGAGCTTGACCAGAATAGATCATGGCATGGCATATTTTGACTGCGAGGACCTCCATAAAGAACACTGCAGTTCAACCAGGGAATGAACAGAATTACGTGAGCTAGCAGTGTGCTTCTCTTATTCGTTTTGGCTAAGTCGATGCATATCACGGCGCGCCCAGTCGATTCCAGTTGTCCGCAAAAGTATGTTAATTATATTCAAGGGACTCCTGTTGAAGGCTATACAGATAGCAGTAGACCAGCAGAACTATTAATATTTGCGCAGGCCTATAGTGCAAATAGGTCACGTACTAGACCAGAAGAATAGAGTAGATTTCCTATTGACTCGACTTGCAGAGTAGCCCACCGTAAGCCAGGCTTAATTGTTTCTCAAGCAATCGACATGTATTCAGAAATTGGGATAAAGTCTAAATTGAGAAGACTAAAAGTTATATAATTAGTATTATTCAGTCAACTGAGATTGTAATAATAAATAAATGCGTTTAAAACTAGAAAATCTAAATGTTATTATACAATTATTTCACTATTATTTTCAATTACATATTTTATCACGCGCACACACCACACTTTGGGAAACGATGCTCTAGATTAAAGCCGCCGTATGTAGCATTTGGGAGTTGCAATGAGAGCTAGCTAAGAAAGAAGGGAAGACTAAACCCCAGTCCCTCTCTCCAGACGCTGTTGACAAACCTGTCGTAGACGTGCACACATGCATGTGATAGGCCAGGTAGATTTGTGGGCCCATTCAGGGAAAAGAGGTCCAGATTGGTCAGAATCTTTTGTGCAGCTGAAAAGAAAGAAAATCTACAGTCGTCCTGTGTATATACAGTATACATATGCACTAGGATGAATCATTCAGACATAATTGGGAGGAAAGCTTGCTTTATATGAAAATGTTTTATAGTGTTGCTAAAAGCCTTAAGGAAGGAAAGGAGTTAATTATTTATTAAGCTATCTGCATTGTTACAGAGACCAGGCTACATTGGATAAGATAATAAAACATCTGCTCTCCCGCCCACCAAACATTTTTGGCATTTCTGAGAATGTTCAGGGATTTCCCAGCATTTTAAAAGTAGATGATTTATAGGGTTCATCAGGGTGGGAAACAGTTTGTGGAATTTAACCAAATCCTCCGTGCCCTAAAGTAGTCCACATAGGACCATAACGCTTTCCCCGCGTCCGACTCTTCACTAGTTATGTTTGTGTCGTTGTCGTTTTCTAGGTTCAAAGAGAACGACTGTTTGCTGAAGGAGCTGAATGCAGCTCACATTGTCCTCAGCAAACACAACGATGCGCTAAAGAAAACCCACGAAGCCCTGCGACTCCAGCACGACCAGTAACTATCACACACACACACACACACACACACACTTAGAATGACGGGAGTTTCTACTAATTCTCCTTTCCTTCCTTCCCTCTAGGATGGCGTCTGTGTTGGAAGAGAGGGAGGAGAAGGTCAGATCTCTGCAGGTGGAGGTGGAGCAGAGAGATGACAGCATCACAGGTCAGGCCACACATGCATGCACGCATGCACGCGCACACACACACGGTTGGCTATTAGTGATATTTATACATAACCAAATGATCGTTCCTCTCTCACCGCGTGTGCGCCAGGCCTGCGTGCTGAGCTGCGGGCGGAGGAGGCGCAGAGGAAGGAGAAGGAGCAGGAGAGGACGGAGCTGGAGGAGGCGCTGGGCGTTGTGAGGAAGGAGCTCGGCAAGACGGAGCAGGCCAGGAAGGATGCTTGCATCAGGGTAACGGGCCTCACTGCGTGCATGGCACACAATGCTCCAGTGCTCCTCACAAACGTACATTTCTTCTGGTGAAGCTGCCCTTTTGGATGCGAGCCATACCAGCGGTATTATAAGCAGATGCACTCTATAGAGGAGATGTGTCACTTATAGAAGTTTCAGGAGCTTTATGGGAGAATTCGGAAACGCAAATATGGCAGTTGGAGGAAAATATCCAATTAATAACACATGACATAATCCAAACGAGTCAAACATCTGATTTATAACTGCCAAGAATGAACCTATTTATTTGTCCAATCAAAACGCGCAAAACACTTGTGTTGAGTGGCTTAGGCTTGTGCCTGAACTTTAGCACACGATAGGCTAGACCAGTTGACCTCAACCCTGGTGCTGGGGACCCACTGTCCTGCAAGCTTTAGATGTCTCCCTGCTCCAACACACCTGATTCAAATGAATGTGTCATTATGGATCTCTGCAGAAGCCTGATAACGACCCATCCATTTGAGTCAGGTGTGTTGATACAGGGAGTGGTCTGGGGGTCAGGGGTTCAAGCCCGGAACTGGCCCACCTGTAAGCATCCTTGAGCAAGATGCCAAGATCTTATTTGCGCCATGACCTGCTGGTAATAGTTTCCTCTCTGCACGCACGACCTCCAGGCCTCGTCCCTGGAGCTGCAGAAGAGCCAGGTGGAGGTCAAGCTGAAGCAGAAGGAAGACGAGCTGAGCAAAAACTCGGCCATGATCGCCATGATCCACAGCTTGAGTAGTGGGAAGGTGAAGAGTGATGTGAAACTGTCACTCTGACACACACACACATGCAGTGTGTTGTATTTAAGGGCACATGGGGAAAAAACCATCAGATATTTATCCGAATTAACTTTAAGAATACTGTCTGTGGGGATAAGTTACCCTTTTAACGTGATAGACTATTTGTTTTTAATGTGCTTCTGCCATCTCTGTATCTGTCATGATCTTTGTCGGCCTTTTCATTTTATTATTATTATTAAAATGATGAATGTGAATGTGTCCGTCTCTCCTGTGTCTTTGTTAATAAACCTGTTACCTCAATACCTCAGTATTGCTGCTGCCCTAGTTTAATACCTATTTGTAATGCTCTTAAGTGTGCTTCTATTAAAGGCTTTATCTGTAAAAACGATAGTCTTTTTACATGGTTTATTAGGCAGGGTCTTTACATGGACAATAGGCAGCAGAAACGGAACACGTTTCATAGTTAATCTGTACATCATTCATAAAAAAGACATTACATTGTACATAATGGACACATTTGCTTAAATACCACACTACCATTTGAAGTCGTAACACAGTATTGAACCTGTGTCAATATGTTTGCGTGTGTATTTATCTACAGTGTTTATGTTGTGGTTCCCGTTAAACGTCCCAACAGCTGTAGGCGCTTCTAGATCTTAACATTGTGTGAGCACATTCCGGACGCAGTCACGTTTCACGCTCCTCAGCTGTGATACTCCTCCCTTGCATCTATTGCGCCCTCCCCCCCGTCCCCCATCTAACCCCCTGTCCCACCAAGGTCGGGGGGGGAGGGGGGAGAGCAGCGAGGGTCTATTTTCTCCCCCCAGCTGCTGTTGGTGTAAAACCTGTTCCTGTCAGTCAGGGTAGGAGAGGACGTGGAGTGTGAAGGACGCTGAGAGCAGAGCAGAGCAACCATGGATCTTAGAGCGGGCGCAGTAGTAGTTTTGCTTGTACTACTTTCATCTGGTAAGAACACTTCCCTTCTTGTCTAGCTATAGAGATATTGCATGTCAGAAATCAGAACACTCAACTATTTAGGTAGGCCTAGTAAGAGACTATGGCCTGCTCTGAATTTGAAACCTGGACCTAGTTTGTTTATTCCAGCTCATGCAATGCTAATACCCCCCAAAGCAACTATATACCTTGTGATAATTAACTGTTAAATGATGAGCTGTGAACTCTTCGAATGTCTTCTAAACAAGACATATAAGACAGACAGGGAAGGGCCTATGAATGCCATTGGATGTGGGCTCATATGCACTTTGTGTCTGAGACAGCGTGCTGGGCCAGGAATGAGGAAGAGCGTCTCATTAACTTCATGTTCAAAGAGCGAGGTTACAACAAGGTGCTGCGTCCCGTGGAGAAACAGCAGGATGCGGTCGAAGTGTTCCTGGCACTCACGCTGTCCAACCTCATCTCTCTGGTACACACGCTGACATCATACTGTAGCTTACTGACACAACTACCCACGAGCAAGGCCCATAGCCCCTGACTGATCCATTAGGTTGTTTGGCTGAGAGACTGTACAATCATATTATATAGTTATATAGTACTTAAACTGCAGCAGATACATGTTAGTACTTCTACTGCAGCAGATACATGTTAGTACCTCTACTGCAGCAGATACATGTTAGTACTTAAACTGCAGCAGATACATGTTAGTACTTCTACTGCAGCAGATACATGTTAGTACTTAAACTGCAGCAGATACATGTTAGTACTTCTACTGCAGCAGATACATGGTTACTTTCACAATGAGTGATCTCTCCTTATTTAATGCCTTATTCTTAGAAAGAGGTGGATGAGACATTGCTGACCAACGTATGGATAGAACATGTGAGTAAACAACAAAAACTCTTGTCTGACTTGACATCTCGACCCCTGTGTTTTTGTGGGTGTGCGTGCGTGCGTGCGTGATTATCTAATCGTGTGCCAATGAGCGTACACATGCTAGCTTCTGTGCTCTGCGTGTGTGCTAACAGACGTGGAATGACATGAGGCTGTCATGGAACAAGTCAGAGTTTGATGACATCAGCGTGTTACGTCTTCCGTCCAGTATGGTGTGGCTGCCTGAGATTGTTCTGGAAAACAAGTGAGATATGTCCTGTTATTTGAGTTTCCGTTCGGTTTTGTTTGTCATATTGTCAACCCGTGGAAAGTGAGGATGACTATCATTGTGTCTCTGTCCCAGTAATGACGCCCAGTTTCAGGTAGCATACTACTGTAACGTGCTGCTGTACTCCGATGGACTGGTCTACTGGCTTCCTCCCGCCATATTCCGTTCCTCCTGCTCCATTAATGTCAACTTTTTCCCCTTCGACTGGCAGAACTGCACGCTCAAGTTCACGTAAGGGCCTTACATGTAGAAACACAGAAACAAACATGGAAGCATTAGCGTATTATCTGTTTAGGGGTTTATGGTGTATGATATTGTTCCACAATTTGACATGTATCTGCTTCATGGTAATATTTTCAGTCAGTAGTAGTAGTAAACAGGTTTACACTGTCCCAGAAATAATTTTTAAATGGTTTCATTTTAAAGCTATGAAATAAGGGCTCAAATTATTATTATTATTATTGTTATTTATCATTTCTTTAGCTAGACATTGTTAATGCTTAAATATCACAGTACAGGTTTCTAGATTAAAACTTTATGTCCCATGTGGCTTTGCAGGTCTCTGACCTACAATGCCAAAGAGATCACTTTGCGCCTTAAGCAGGAAGGTTCAACTACAGTGGAATGGATCATGATTGATCCAGCTAGCTGGACAGGTGTGTTTTCACAATTTAAAATTTTTTTATGTGCTTGTTATTTTAATACAATGAGTTTGTATCTATAGTACATCTACAGTATATCTAGATGTCGAGAAAACAGGTGCACAAAAACAGTACTAACTACATCTGTAGATGGTGGTGATACAGTGTACCTTCTCCAGTAGTACTAACATGTATCTGCTGCAGTATAAGTACTAACATGTATCTGCTGGAGTAAAAGTACTAACATGTATCTGGTGTGTGGAATGACAAGACACAGACAAAGCCCAAGATGAGTAAATGAGTGAAGGGGAAACCCCAGGGAGCATGGCAGGGCCGTCAAACCCTGACAGCTTTCGTTTTGAAAAGTCTCCGCTCTAGAACTGTGTTTGAAAAGTATGCGTGTTGCAGTCCCGAAGTCTCCAGTGTCGTCTGGATGCAAGGCCCAAAACACCTACACCTTTAAACACGATGAACTTGTAATATGCAGTAAACAAAGGTTCCCACTAGATGTCCCTAGTCCCTAGCGCACCACCATGTCAGACCAAAACAAAGACTCAGTGTACCACACACACACACACACACACACTCGCATGCACTAACATCTAACATGGAACCCTTGCCGACTCCCTGTCGGGTTAAATACCTACAAACTAGCACCAAAACAAAATGACGTTGTTTACCCAGCGTGTCCCACCCTGCCCTATCTGCAGAGAACGGAGAGTGGGAGGTGATCCACCGACCAGCCAAGAAGAACTCCTATAAGCACATTCCCATGGAGAGCAACAAGCACCAGGACATCACCTTCTACCTCATCATCAAACGCAAGCCGCTGTTCTACATCGTCAACATCATCATCCCCTGTGTCCTCATCTCCTTCCTGGCCTCGCTGGTCTACTACCTGCCTGCAGAGAGTCAGTGCAATGTGTAGTTGTCTCTGGTTTTGTGACATGGGGTCTAGCTGGCTAACGTCACACGTGAGACAGTTTGGCTATTCAGCGCCTGTCGGGGTTCAGCTATCTGTCTGTCTGTGTGTGTGTGTGTGTGTGTAGGTGGGGAGAAGATGACTTTGTCCATCTCTGTGCTGTTGGCCCAGTCTGTCTTCCTGCTGCTGATCTCACAGAGACTTCCAGAAACATCCATGTCCATACCGCTATTTGTCAAGTAGGACACACACACAAAAACACCTTATATTAATGAATACAATGGTTTGTATTTATATATAATCAACATGCGTATGTGCGTGCGTGTGCGTGCGTGTGTGTGTTTCAGGTATCTGATGTTCATCATGGTTCTTGTGACGATTGTCGTGTTGAACTGTGTGGTTGTGCTGAACCTGCACTTCAGAACACCAAGCACTCATGTCATGACAGACTGGACCAAGGAGGTCTCACGCACGCACGCACACACACACAGCAGGTTTAAAGCCCGTGTGCACCCAACCAGGTGTTTTGAGGGGATTTATCAGAGTAGAGAGAGACACTGTTTGATTAACAACTTCTTATCCCTCAACAACCTATGTATTATTTTTGGCCGCAAATCTGGTATCAAAGCCAGATAGTGCAGTTGCAGCTTGTGACCAGGTGGTGCCATGACAAGTTATTCTGTGTCATCATTCCTTTGAGGTAACACTGTAGTGTTCAGAAGGGCCATATACTGTATGCTAGATTCACACAGCGTCCTCCTCTCACTCAGTTCTTCCTGGAGCTGCTCCCTCGCTACCTGCGCATGTCCAACCCCACGGAGGCGGAGCCCAGCTGGGAGGGGGCGTTGCCTCGGCGATCCAGCTCCGTGGGCTACATCACCAGGGCAGAGGAGTACTACAGCGTGAAGTCTCGCAGCGAGCTGATGTTCGAGACGCAGTCGGAGAGACACGGACTGACCACCAGGGTTACACCCGCCGCCGGTACGCGCACTCGCACACACACACACACGCACAATCTGGATGTATTACCCTACACACTGTGTTTTAGAGGTGAAGCCCACATCCAACGGAGAGCTATCAGAGCAGCTGTATGGAGAGATAAAGCCTGCTGTTGACGGAGCAAATTACATCATCAAAAACATGCACAACAAAAACGACTACAACCAGGTGAGACAGTCCAGGTCATCTGTCCAGATCTACAACAACATAGCAAACCACTATTTTTTGTGTAGTTATTGGAGCCGGGCAAAGGCGGCCATGCGTGTTCGTGTGTGCGCGTGCGTGTGTGTGTGTGTGTGTGTGGCCCATTTGTTTTGGTTTGACATGCTAGTGGGCTTAGTGTGACATCTAGGGGCAGAAGGTCATATTCAGCCACTTTAATCATAGGTTCAGTTTATCTTTACAGCCTGCCTCTCTCCCTCTCCCTCCCTCTCTCCCTCCCTCTCAGGAGAAGGATAACTGGAGTGGAATAGCTCGCACGGTGGACAGGTTGTGTATGTTCATCATCACACCCGTCATGACCCTGGGCACCATCGTCATCTTCCTCATGGGCATCTACAACCATCCTCCTCCTCTGCCCTTCCAGGGCGACGCACATGACTACCGCGAGGAGAGCGCACGCATGATCTGAAGACGGCGCGCGCGTGTGTGTGTGGGGGCACACACCATAGATTGATATATAGATGGACAAACCCTCTGTGATGTCACCCATAGCTTTTCTCAAGAACGGATTAGAACACTGCACCGTGCGGGCTCTGGCTGTCGCCGTCTTTGCAGTACTTCACTCCGCCTGTAACGCCCCCCTATATCCCATATCCATTATAATGGGATAAATGTGTGGCTAATATCATTTTAACAGATGAGTTATAAATAAATTCACCCCCTGTACAGTTGTCATGAATATGAAGACTAGCTATAGGTCTCTATAGCTAGTTCAAAACCGTTTTTGAACCAGGCTGTATACATGTTTATTTTTGAGTATTTAAAGTATTTAAATACTTTTTAACATTGTAGTCTTTGGGGAATGACTCCCTTTTGCAGCCAGCCTCAAGTGGCCATTTGATGAACTGCAGGGTTTGGCACTGCATTGTATTTATTTCTCAGCACTGGAGGTTCTCGCTTACACTCTCATCAATGTTTAGAGACACCCTACACTCAAATGTGTTTCGCTTGTGTTTAGCTCCGCTTGGGTACTTGTTCTTAGCTATATACACGAATGTAGAACATTTTTGCACTACAAAAGGGGTGTTTCTCCATCTAAAATCTGATTTAGAGGCATGTTAGGACATCACAACTAAATGTAATCTGTCTTGATCTAGAATGCACATTCTTGAAAACAAAACATTTTGCTTCTTAGTTTATGCTGGTGGTCTAAAATGAACCAAACATGGTAACATTGTGTGATTTTAAGATGCAAAGCATTCAACCAAATATGAATATTGCAACACAATTGAATAGAAAATCATGTACATTTTTTATTAACGTTGATTTAACTGAATTAAAATAATATTACATACACAAACAAGAAATAACATTAACATACAGTATATCTTATTATATTCAGTCTATTACAACAGCTTGGCTTTATAATTTTCACAATTCTATGATTCACAATACTATGTAGGTATGTGTGTTTTACTTTAAGGAACAGATAATTAATCAGCTGAATAGCCTTGTGTACTTTAAATGAAATATTGACCGTCATGGTTTGTTGTCTACACCGGTATGTGCCAGTCCATGTTTTCCCTGTGTTCTGTCCAATGTCTTACTAGTGTCACCTGCCCCTCATTGTCTCTGTCCAATGGTCTGTCTTGTTATCCTGATTTTAAGCCCTGGCATTTCTCTTGTCCATGTCGATTGTTGTCAAATGTTTGCGGTGGCTTGTGTTCCTGCCTATTTTGACGTCAGAATAAAAGCCCTTCTGCTATGACAGTCATGCATATGGGTAATCCCACCTCCCAGTCTGACACTATACTGTGTTAAACATCTCTAGTCAATACAAACACACCTATCACTACATCATCAATGTAGAGTAGAGGTAGTTTAACTTTGTATTGAGGCTATGGGCTCCTGGAAATCTTTTATTTATCTGACATGTCTAGTTGCTTTTTTGACCAACTCTCTTCTAAAAGAGATTTTTTATCTCAGTAAAGGACAAATTAGTAAATTAATTCAGGAAGTGAAATGTTTTAAAGGTATTAATTTTAAGGGCTTCTTAAAGTTACATAGCACTGCTCCAAAGCAGATCAATAAATGCATAGATTATAGATACACATTAAACAAAACCTCAACATAATTTAACACATTTGTTTCATCAGCAGGTTGGATGAAAATATGTTGCGATTATACCCAATTATAAAATGCAAATATATATAAACATTCATAATTCAAGTGACACTTTCACGATGTCTCAAATATTATAGATAGTATAATATTAGACAATGTAAGAGTATGGATGTAGTGAGTGTGGGGTATGGCATCCAGCACTTCATATCATCACATTCAAACAAAAATTTAGGAAATTGCCACACGTCACAGTGCAATAAGTAATAAGTTTGTAACATGGAATGTATCGACTAATTCTATGGAGATGTTTGGTGTCTTTCACTCATTCTGAGGCTCTTGTGCTCCATTCTGATGCCAAGCACCATGGTGGCCAGTTGACCATTGTATCTTACATATGCGTAGACTTCAGGGGGGCTGCAGCTAGAGGATGTGTTCCCCTCAATATTTAGAACAAGTGTATTTGTACCCCCACAATAAAAACATGATAGATGCACTGGGGCTGTCCGACGATGTCGGAGTAGTAGGCCATATGCATATTAAACCGACCATTGAACCACAGTGTAGCCATAGCCTAGAATAGGCGTACTACACTATTTGTTCTGTATTCACTATTCAGTATTGTGCACCCCATCCACACATATACACGCATATGTGGCTGCTTGCAACCTTCAACTGCTACAAGCTCTGCCAGATATGCAAGGATATGGGGGAGGAAGGGAGGGGGTGGAGCTAGATGCTGACCAAGCCAACCGTATCTTAAGCATCTACAACTTCTGTGAATGTGTTATCTAATTATGTTAATTCAGACTTTGGTTAAAAGTTATTTGATAGGAATTGTTGAAGTAAGGCTGCTGTCAGTCACACCTCAAACCTCCATTTGACTTAATAAATAAACATATTCAAAAAATATGTAAATGTGTTCATCCATCAATTTTGATTCATCTATTTGTTCCCGTACACCAGGGCTATTCAACTCCGGTCCTGGAGGGCCGCACCCTTCATGTTCTCTCCCTGCTCCAACACATCTGATTTAAGGTTGTTAGAAGCCTGATAATGACCCGTTGAATTAAATCAGGTGTGTTGGAACAGGGAGAGATCTAAAACATGCAGGGTGTGGCCCTCCAGGACCGGAGTTGAATAGCCCTGCTGTACAGGGTTTAAGGCGATACTCAACATAATTTGGACACGAGGTGACACGCACACGCACGCACACGCACACACACACACACACACCTCTATGGATATTTGAGGAAGGCATATCTTCAAGAGCAGCTACAAATATCCACTGTCCAGTCAACAAAACTTTCATTAGTCTCAGTAAGAAAACCTTGCTGATAGATGGCACTAGACTACGCCTTCTCTTTGAGAATTCTGCAAATAAAGGAATGTATAAAGATCATGACAATGCAAAACAAATTCAACAAAGTGATATACTGTTTAAATTTAGCAGTTGCAAATTAATTAAATTCAATTTAGCTAAATAATGACTATTCTTTTATTTGATCTAATGTTGTTGTATTATGCTATGTTGGCAAATACATATATACATATTATGAAAAACATTGGTTTGATGTGGGTTTTACCTTTTTTTTCCATGTAACAATGACAATAATACATAATAGAGACACGAGCCCAATCACTGATCCAACAATGATCCAAAGATCTGAAACTTAGATGAACAGGGAGAATATTAGCTATCTATTGATCATCATTCAAGTGTATAATCTACGAATATTTGTGTTAGTGACAAGTGAACCTTATAGTTTATTGACTGTTACACTATTAGGCTACTTCTAGGCCTATACTAGCCTATCATACTACAAGGTTATTGGCATCTAGTGTAATGTTTTGTGGCTGTTATGTGTGGTAGTTACTATTATGAAATCCTACCCTATACTGAATCTTGTGTTGGCTGCTGATTGGCTGTTGGAGAAAGGGGATGTAGCCTCACTGAGCACTTGATGTAATATTGGTGGGATATAAGATAAGGTGACTTACTGTACGTACTGAACAACTTGTTCTTCAGGCATACACTGTTATACTTTTGTACATTTGTTTCACTTTGATAGCTGTTTAGCGTGAATATATTTTTCTAGCATTTAGGCAAACCGAGTTATATATACTATTTCTAAATAAACTGTAGCCATTACCCGCTCCACAAGTATTCTCCTTTATCTCCAGGAAGGTGTAGCTCACATGTGTAGCGTCAGCATTCCTGAGCCCACAGATGTATGTCCCCTGGTATTCCACAGAGGAATCCCTGAGCTGAAGACCCCCGGTCTCAGACACACCCTGGACCACCGTCTTCCACGTCTCCTGGACCTCCAGGTCCCTGCCAGCCAGAGAACGGAGCACCGTCTCACCGTGGTTGAACGTCCAGGTGAGGTCCAAGCTGCTCAAGTTGGCAGTTGAACTGCAGAGGATTGTCACTTCACTACCAGCTGTAGCACTGATGCTAGCTGAAATATAGATTACAAGGTGTTACTGATTAAAGATACAGTCTTGAAGCCTTGCAGCTGTAGTACTGATGCTAGCTGAAATATATAGGTATATGTGTATTAAAGGTATTGTAAATCGTTCTTGAACGCAAATCAAAACATAAACATCGCCCCACACATTGGAAACACATTAAGGCTATAGAATATTGTTGATGTGTGTGTTCTAAAACCATTTATGTTTCTATGCGGAGCCAAGGCTATGGAAGTAGACTACTGAATCTTTTTTCCACATGAACGGAAAGCAATAGAAATTTGGTGTATTATCTTAAAATGTATACCTTTAATGTGTATAACATTTGTCAATAGGTCATAGGTAGTAGATATTTGTACATTTTGAAAAAGATTGTATAGCTGTTAAATGTTTAGCTGACTTACACTGTTGTATTACCGTGGCGATCCTGTGTTACTAATTAAAGATACAGTCTTGAAGTAGAGATTGTAGCTTTAGTAGACTATTTAGCTGACTCACAGTGTTGTATCAGCGTGGCGTTCCTTGTTCTACCATTGGTGCTGATGGAACAGATGTAGGCTAGTTGATGATCTCTAATCTGTAGAGAGCTGCTGATATTATGAAGTCCTGGCTCATACATCCAGACTGTGGTTCTGTTCTGGAGGTTTAGTTCTGATGGAGGACTGGTGGACCAGGAGAGCTCAGGCGTTGGGTAAATTCCTCCAGAGCTGCAGGTTATTGTGTCATTTACCAGTTTAATGTCAACTTTACCTACAGGAGCTGGAGGGAGAGGACCACAACACAAACAAAACTACATAGATGATTAAAATGGCAGATAATCAGAACCATAATTCAATGTATATATACTGAACTACTGTATTCACAGACCAGCAAGCAACAACAAAACTAAATATACAAATTCATATTTAATAGCTATTTCTTTTTAAAGAAGTGGGAAATAATTTGAAAAGTATCAATACTGTACGACTGATGCAAGAAACAAAGAGGCGACCACCCACGTCTGATGAGTGCTCATCGAAATCTGCAAGACTGAAACTGTTGCTCCATAGACCAGAGATAGACCCACATCTGATAATGGAATGTCTTCCATACATGCAATTCTGCTTTAAATACATTAACAAACTTCCACTTGATCACTTTGTTAATTTTCTAGACATCTTAAGTAGTAGGCTAAGTACTAGTATAATAAGCAATTGTAAACTAATACTTCAAATTCACCAAATGTCTCCTTGTGGTCCGCTAGCTTACAATTACCTGTACATGCTGAAAACAGTATCTGGTAAATTACTTCTACACAGCCCTGGCTCTGTACGTATGAACACAAAGTGGTGCAGATCGCACACAACAATATCCTAACCTTTGCAATGTGTTTCCAATGTGTTCGGCAGAGCATCTGAGGAAGTACCCTATGGCATTGAAGGGAGGTGTTTATGCTTTCAAATATCAAGACGTCTTCTAAATAACCTACTATGCATTTTAAATAGATTGAAAAGGAAAAGGTATGCAACTTTTTATTTATGTTTAAAACATAAGGGTAATTGAACAATACTTGTTTAACACAACTTTGTTAACAATATAAAAAACGTTTAGGTAAGTTAGCAAACAGTTGTTGATAGTTATTAATAAAGTCAGCTATTGCAAGCTTAATGTAAGCTAATACACTTTTTGTAAAATTCAACATATATCTCTTTGCATTTCGCTAGCTAGCCGTTCTTTGTGCACAGCCCTGGCTCTGTAAATAGTAATACAAACAAAGTGGCGAACACCGCTCATATCAACAGAGCCATAGCACTATGCTTTGCATTTCTGTGTGAGGCAATGCTAAAAAGCATATGGCAATACTGAGTATTGGAAGGTAGAATGCTCCAGGACAGCTAACAACAGACAACGGATGGGATTTCCATTGATGCTTTATTGTGTGAACATATAAAAGACACCAGTAAAACAATAATACATTCGCTACTTCCTAACGCAATATACGCTGCTGAGAATTGTCTCAAGAAGTGTGTCAATACAAAGTACTGTAAAAACTCTATGCATATCAAGAAGGAAAGCACCACAACACCACATCCACCAAACTGACTGTTAACACTAGAAATATAAGGCTCTTCCCCTATCATATATCGGTTTGGTCTAACTGCCTCAAACCAAATTCTTGAATCGTTTTCAGTAATGGGATACCATGAACAGAGCCGTCACAATACGGCAGGCAAGACAGGCAAGTGCCTGGGGCCCCGAGTTGTAAGGGCCCACCCGACGGCCGCTGAAAAGTTGTCCACAACAACGACATGAAGGGCAATGTGCAGTGCAGAAGTCTACTGCAACAACACATTCAAAATTCCCCTTAGGGATAGCCCTATGGATAACCTTAACCTAACCTTACCTTAAGATAGTTCTATATAGTGTTTGGCCGTTCAGATTAAATGCACATACTATGGCGCAGAGCCGGTTATGCGTATTGGTTGTTAGAAAAGACACTGTGTTGACGAGGTACGTGCACAGGGCAATATTTGAAGAACTGCCAGGCTCTCACGCAGGGTGGACCCAAATGCAAGACACTGAGGGTTTCAGGGTTTTTATTCCAAACAACGGCAGGTTCAGACAATACAAGGAGCTGACATACAATGACGATTCCACAAACACTACAGAACACACTAGGATTGACATACAGGAGCACAAGACAGACCTTTGGACACAGACAATGAGTGGCAGGTGAAATCAATGACAATCAACATGGGTAAGACCAGAAACTCAGGGGATACACGGACTGGAGCACAGGGAAAACATGGACAGGAGCACAGGGGAAACATGGACTGGAACACAGGGGAAACAGACTGGAACACAGGGGAAACAACACGGAGGTGGACAGCAGAACATGACAAGAACAAGTTTGAGGTAGCCAAGTTGAGTTGTGATACACACGTGGGCACGGCAATGCCCATATGAAAAGGACATAACCCTCTTTTAAATGAATGAGAATAGAAAAAGGGCGGGGAGAGGAAAAAAAATAAGCAGTTTGGTAAGTGTTTGAGAAGCTGTGATGTGACACTGGCACATTTCTGTTATTTAACTAAACCTAATTAGGTTTTTAGGTTAGGTCACAACACCATGCGCTGTCCAAACATCCTGAAGTGATGCTGAATGCTATGACATGGTGCAGAAAGGAGCTGTTCAGAGATAAAGAGATAGCTTCATTGTTGCACTATTAAAGAAGATTTGATTTGTAGGTAGAAACATTCAATTTCTTGTTGCGGGGATGTGGACGGGTTGGCGACGTAAAGGCCGATTTGCCTTGGGCCCCCAGACACCCTTGCATCACCCCTGACCGTGAATTTCACAAACTTTCTTCAACCAGAAATTAGCTCTTTCTTCAAAACGTTCACTCTTGCTGCACAGTAGAGCTTTGTTTTTCCTTCAGCCAGTTGCACTATAGTGTCGCACCAGAATGGACTTTTCACCAGAAGCGATTTAGACACACCCATGGGCAGGACAGCTGACTCACATGGCTCTGAGCTGACTATAACATCAGAGACGACTTTGAGAACATCTGTAATGGCATATTTTTACATGTTCTACTATCTTACTATATTTTGTATAGGTCCTTTGCTCATGGTCTGAGAAATGCCTGTTATGAACTAAACTTATTTGTCTAAACTAGCCTATAATTATTTTTATTATAATTTCCCCATACCAACAGTCTCCATAATACACACATCCATCCAACATCGTGACATTAACAATAACGGGAGAAATCGGGAAGCAGCAGTATTTGGCTACCTGATTTAAATCTAGGAGCTTACTATTTTCTTTAACAAGAAATGCAACCGTTTGTTATTTGAACTCGATCAAAACAAAAACACCTTTCCCTTCAATACTCCCTCAGAAGCCCCACCCCACACATTGTAAACACATTTCCAACGCTAGGATGTGTGGTGCAGTCTGCACCACTTTGTAAACACATTGCCAACGCTAGGATTGTGTGGTGCGGTCTGTACAACTTTGTAAACACATTGCCAATGCTAGGATTGTGTGGTGCGGTCTGTACAAATTTGTAAACACATTGCCAACGCTAGGATTGTGTTGTACGGTCTGCACAACTTGTGTTGTTTGTGTGCAATGCCTGGGCTGTGTAGAAAGAAACACCAGATTACTTTTTCAGTGCACACACAGAACGGGCAGCTAGGAGACCGTGAGTACATATTCATTGAATTTGACAAAACATGTTTTACAGTAGCATAATCACTGACTTTAGCTTTAACGTCAGTATTGATGTCTCATCACAGTTGTTTTTAGCTAAAAACACACATTTTAGTGTGCAGTTACTCTAATATGTGTATTTTAGTAGTTGTAAACTTGCACTGCCAACTTTTTATTGTGGGACTACCACAATAGTAATAGACCACCAAAAAACGCCATCTGTATATGACAAACTAATCTAATCTTTGTGGCCGAAAGGTTAACCTCCTACCTTCCACTGTCAGACTGATGGAAGACTCCTTGCTGCCCAGGACAGTGCCAGTATAACATCTATATCTCCTCTGGTCCTTGACGGACACCCCTGACAGCTGGAGTGATGCATTTCCCTTGGAGATCTGGTCATGGAACAGGGAGGTCCTGTTGTTAAACTCCTTCTCCTGGTAGGTAAACTGGTCCTGACCCCTGTAGTATGAGTGGACTACTGGCTCTCCAGGAGTG